>WSXT02178994.1:0-21476 GCA_011762715.2 Neuroterus valhalla | reverse complement strand
TAGATGAGGCAATGAACTTTCGAGTTCCAAATGCTGATAAATAATAATAATAATAATAATAATAATAATAATAATAATGCATAGCCTTTTGCATAGGGACCATCTTCATCACTTTCTAGGTTAATATTGGTCACTTTGGATGTCAATTTGTAGAAAACTTCCTGTGGAATATCAATTTGGACACCAAGTGCATAGCCTTTTGCACAGGGGCCATTGTCATCACTTTCGAGGTTAATATTGGTCACTTTTTATGTCAATTTGTAGAAAACTTCCTGTAGAATATCATTTTGGACACCTAGTGCATAGCCTTTTGCACGAGGATCATCGTCATCACTTTCGAGGTTGATATTGGCCACTTTGGATGTCAATTTGGTTGAAAACTTCCTGTAGCATATCATTTTGGAAACCTAGTGCATAGCCTTTTGCACGAGGACCATCGCAATCACTTTTGAGGTTAATATTGGTCACTTCGGATGTCGATTTGTAGAAAACTTCATGTAGGAGATCATTTTAGACACCTGGTGCATAGCCTTTTGCACGAGGACCATCGTCAACACTTTCAAGGTTAATATTGGTCACTTCGAATGTCAATTTGTAGAAAACTTCTTGTAGAATATCATTTTGGACACCTAGTGTAAAGCCTTTTGCACGATGACCATCGTCATCACTTTCGAGGTTGATATTTGTCACTTTGGATGTCAATTTTTAGAAAACTTCCTGTAGAATATCATTTTGGACACCTAGTGCATAGTTTTTTGCACGAGGACCATCGTCAACACTTTCGAGGTTAATATTGATCACTTTGGACGTCAATTTGTAGAAAACTTCCTGTAGAATATCATTTTGGACACCTAGTGCATAGCCTTCTGCACGATGCCCATTGTCATCACTTTCGAGGTTAATATTTGTCACTTCGGATGTCAATTTGTAGAAAACTTCCTGTAGAATATCATTTTGGACACATCGTGCATAGCCTATTGCACCGGGACCATTGTCATCACTTTCGAAGTTATTATTGGTCACTTTGGATTGCGATTTGTAGAAAACTTCCTGTAGAATATTATTTTGGACACCCAGTACTAAGCCATTTGCACGGGGATCATCGTCATAACTTTCAAGGGTAATATTGGTCACTTTGGATATCAAATTTCCAGAAAACTTCCTGAAGAATATCATTTTGGACACCTAATGCATAGCCTTTTGCACAGGGACCATCTTCATCACTTTCTTGGTTAATATTGGTCACTTTGGATGTCAATTGGTAGAAAACTTCCTGTGGAATATCAATTTGGACACCAAGTGCATAGCCTTTTGCACAGGGACCATTGTCATCACTTTCGAAGTTATAATTGGTCACTTTGGATGTCAATTTGTAGAAAACTTCCTGTAGAATCTCATTTCGGACACCTAGTGCATAGCCTTTTGCACGAGGACCATCGTCATCACTTTCGAGGTTAATATTGGTCACTTTGTATGTCAATTTGTAAAAAACTTCCTGTAGAATATCATTTTGGACACCTAGTGCATAGCCTTTTGCACGGGAGCCATCGTCATCACTTTCGAGGATAATATTGGTCACTTTGGATGGCAATCTGTACAAAACTTCCTGTGGAATATCATTTTGGATACCTAGTGCATAACCTTTTGCACAAGGACCATCTTCATCACTTTCGAGGTTAATATTGGTCACCTTGGATATCAATTTGTTTCAAACTTCCTGTAGAATATCTTTTTGGACACCTAGTGCATAGCCTTTTGCATGGGTACCATCTTCATCACTTTCGAGATTAATATTGGTCACCTTGGATATCAATTTGTAGAAATCTTCCTTTAGAATATTATTTTGGACACCTAAAGCATAGCCTTTTGCACGAGGACCATCGTCAACACTTTCGACGGTAATATTGGTCACTCTGGATGTAAATTTGTAGAAAACTCCCTGTAGAATATCATTTTGGACACCTGGTGCATAGCCTTTTGCACGGGGACCATCGCCATCACTTTCGAGGTTAATATTGGTCAGTTTGGATATCATTTTGTAGAAAACTTCCTGTAGAATATCTTTTTAGACACCTAGTGCATAGCCTTTTGCATGAGGACCATCGACATCACTTTCAAGGTTAATATTGGTCACTTTGGATGTCAATTTGTAAAAACTTCCTGTAGAATATCATTTTGGACACCTTTGACCACCTGGTGCATAGCTATTTGCACGGGGACCATCGTAATCTTTTTTGAAGTTAATATTGGTCACTTTGGATATCAATTTGTAGAAAACTCCCTGTTCGCGACGAAATCAAATTGTGTCTTTTCTAAATCATTTATACTCGAATAGAATTATAAAAATAAATAAATGAAAAAACTTTGATGCTATTTATTATCAATTCAAATAATACATTTGTGTGCTATATTAATACATATATTTATAAATTTTTTCCCATTGTTTTTGTATTGAAAAAATTGAGACAAAACTGCAGTCTGATCAATTTTCTTAATCCGTATATCAATATAGCACACACAGTATTAATTAAATTTATATTAGAATTTCCCTTTCTTGAAGAAGGCCGCTTTAATTTACTTGTAATCATAGACGAATTATGGACTTTGTATTATTTTCAACATTCATAATTAAAGAAAAGATTGAAAGTGAAATGTCAAAGTCTGGTCTGAAATTCAAGATAATGTTTGAATTTTTATATTGCTTGAATTTTTCTAAGATATTGTCGCAATATCCTTTTTAACGTTTCGTCCCGGGCAACTCTCACTGGACTCATCAGTAAGACATCATGGAAAAGCCCTGCCTTGAAGTGTCGTTACTGAAAATGACGTGTCGTCGCCAAAAAATGTCAAAATTTCAAAAAATTAGAATAAAACAACAATATCTTAGAAAAATTCAAAGAATGTCCAGTGAGAGTTGCCCGGGACCAAACGTTAAAAAGGATATTGCGACATTATCTTAGAAAAATTCAAACAATATCTTGAATTTCAGACCAGATTTCGACATTTTTCTTTCCATCTTTTCTAAAACTCACACTGGTCGACAATTTTTTAACATCTTTGTTTTATTCATCAATAAATTTTAAATTATCATAAACAATTATTCAAGACCAAAAGAATAATGATAAAATTAAAAACTTCTATCGACTTCCTTTCTTGCCCTAGTTTTGTATATATTATATAGGAAAACTTTATAAAATAATTAAAAATATTTAAAAAATCAAGGCAAGAAACGGAGTAGTTATAAGTTGTAATTTTGATTATCATTTTGGTCTTATACTATTGCTGTAAATTAGAAACTGTTTTCACTCTAGTGTCAAATTTCAGAAACGTATTTGCTTACGCAATAATTAGGAAAATTGAAGGTTATAAATAGTTATTTATTATCGTTTAAGGTTCTCTAACGAATGTTAAAAAAAGTACAAATTTCATAATTCGTCAGAAACATAATGAAATTGAAACCTTCATATCTTAAACAATAAATTCAATTTTTCTCCACAATACGGATCATTTTATTCAACTAATGTAATAACAATCATATTTCGATAGCAGTGCCACATTAACAAATCAATGGTTAAACATCAAGCAAAAATAAATTTGCATACTATTTCGTTCGAAGGCAATGTATATCATTTCATATTTTTTGAATTTGTAATTCATAACAATATGTTAAAAAGTATTTTTTATGCTCAATTATTAATAATAAATAATTGTATCATGTGATATTAATATAGTTATGCACTTTAATCAAGACAATAAATAATAATATCAACATTGAAATACAGATGACAGGACTTCTATTTGTACTGCCCGCCAAAGTAAACCGATATTTCGTATAAAACTTGAGCAACTTACATTTCTTTATAATGGATTTTGCTTTGAAAAATATAAGAAGCTTTCTTGATTAGCGTACTGCAGAAGAAACTTCGATAAAATTTTCTATATTATATAAACATGGAATTTTCACGTTTGAAATATGAATTTTTGACCAAATATTCCACTTTTTAACCAAATTGTTTTAATTTGAAGACGAGAATCGAGCAAGTTTTTTTCAATTTTCTTGAAAAATTCTATGAGAGGTATAATAGGCATATTAATGTTTACAACAGAAAACTTTTCTCTTTACAGATTCTACTAAAAAGCTACAGGATTGTCTCACTGAATTTTGTGGCACTGCCACTACACCTGGTAGCCTTCCAAAATATCATCTGGATGGGGTAAGTTTTCAACTTGAATTTCCGAGAGTGTTCGGAAAAAAAACAAAACAAAACAAACAATGAATGTGTTGGTGCAGGCGGCAGATGTGAATAACCCGTGTCTCGCGCGGGCTAGTAGCTTTGCTAGTATATTTGGTTTGATGAGTATGAGTATTTAATTAACATTTAACATTACTCTGAATAACCAAAAACTTTTGATATATTAGATTTTTAAGCTGATGAAAACGACTTACATGAGATAAATGAGCATTATGTATGGAAAGTTTAAATTTAAATTTCTACAAGAAAATTTATTCTTAACCAAGAGAAATAGAATTTCCAATCTAAGAGGATGAATTTTTTAGGAGGAAGTAGAGTTTCAGTTTTAAAAAGTGGAATATAACATCTTTAACGACGAATTTCTATAATAACAGTTGAATTTCTGAAACAAAAACATGAAACTTCAACGAAACAGTTCTATTTTCAACGAACTGATTGAACTTTTAATAACAGCTGCATTTTCAACAAATCAGTTTAACTTTTAACCTAATAGTTGAACTTTCATCATATCAAAATATATTTGAAACCAAATTCTTGAGTTTCTGAACAGAGCAGATTAATTCTCCTCAAGAATTGTTGTATTTCAAACAGAAAAGTTTATTCTGTACCAAAAGAGATGAATTGTAGATCCAATAGCAAGAAATTTGAATGACACAGTTACATTTTTGACTAAAAATAATGATTTCAAAGAATTGATCAATATTCAACAAAATGATTCAACTCTGAATCGAATAAATAAGTTTTCAACATAGAAGGATGAATTTTTGAAGAGAATGAATAATTCTTTATCAGAAGACGGGTTTCCAACAGGATAAATAAATTTTAGATAAATATTTGGATTTTCATCCGACACCATAGTTTTCCAAACACAAATAAAATAGTGTAGTTTTGGAAATTTACTTCTTGATAGAAAAGAAATCTCCAACCAGTTGGATTCAACCAAAACGTACGCACTTTTGAACTAAATAGTTGAATCCTAAATCAAAAAGACTAATTTTCAAACAAACAGGAGGTTAAAAAGAAATTTCAAACAAGGCAGTTGAACTTTGAAACGTGCAATCTAATTTTCAGCCAAGACGATGAAATTTCAAATAATCTGTCTATTAAAAAAAAGAATGAATTTTCAGCAGCATACATTAATTTCCGACCAAATAGTTAAATTTTTAAACAAAAACAATATATTTTCAACTAAATAGTATTTTTTTCTATTGATGTTCAGTTTTTACCGGAACAGTTGAATATTGTACTGAAATAGTTGAGTCTCCAACAAGAAATATAAATTTTTTGATAAAAGTGTTGATTTACAACTAAAGAATCAAATAAAATGGTGGATTCCGAGAAAAAGAAAGAGTTTCTTGAGAAATTAGTTTAATTCGAAACATTCTTTTTTATCCGAAAAATATGAATCCTTGACGAAACTGATTAATCAAAAAAACTGTTAAAATCAACGAAAAAAACGAAATATTAGAATTCTCAACCAAAACAGATAAATTGTTTGGCAAACAGTTGCATTATGAACAAAAAAGGATCAACTTATAACCAAAAAGTTAAACATTCTACCCAAAAGACGAATTTTTTTACACTGATAAATTCTTACCTTAGAAGATAAATTCCCAATCAGAGATACAGGTCGAACTGTGATGATTATTCTCGAATTAAAAACGTATTTGCGGAAAAGTTCAAATTCAATCAAATAGTCTGATTTCAAGACCAACAAATTATTTTTCTACCAAAACAAGATCGATTTCCTACCGGACAACACAAATTATCAACAAAATAGATAATTTCAGATTTTTGTTTTCCACAATTTTCGAGACGTGAAATATGCATTCAAATTGATGATTGAGGTGGTTCTTGTCTTGTAATTTTGCTACCACATAGAGGAAGCTTGGTAGTCGTAACAATTTCGAATATTTGAAAAAATATTTAATTAGTCGTTTTGAAAATTTTTCAAATTTTTGTTTTGAACGCTGAATGATTCATTTTCTGGATCGTGAAAATTGGATTGTTTTACAATAACGGATTGAAAATTGTAATTTCAAATTACAGGTACAGCACTTTAAAAAAGCGAAAAATAACGTAGTAAATTGTATTTTTCATTCGAAAATCTCCTTGAATTTACTGTAGTCAAGATATTAAGCTGCCTGAAGCATATTTTTCCATTATTCACGGTTGAATATTTTCCTTTTAAATTCACTTTTTCTTTTAGGTGCGCCAACGTACTCTTCGTTTCCCTGATTAAAATATTGCAGTGCTAAATTAAAAATAAGGTCTAAATAAAAGGAGAGAACAAAATAGATAATAAGAAGAAATATGGAGAAAATCGAAGAAATATTGAAAATAAATGGATCATATCAGAAACCAATTCACGAAGGCAGCAGAAATGGTATCTGCCCCAAATGGGGAATGCGTTTGAGCGGAGACAAATAAACAGGATATCAGTCTCAAATTCCGATATACCTATATCGATTTAACCCACGTAGGTTATTTTTCGAGTGTATTTTCAGAAGGGAAATGGAAAGGAGAATTTGATTGGATGAAAAAAAAGGTTGTCATTCTTGGCATTAAAGGCAATATTATAACGTCAATAAGTTGACGGAGGGCATAGGAGCATTAACAAGAGTGACGTCAGACGCTGAGACGATGTGGAAGCCGAGTATACATCGTTACCCTCCTTTTGACGGTATCTGGAGTGTCTCAAGTCTAGAGCAAATTACACCTTTGTACCTTGATTGACCTTACTTTAATGATCAAACTCTATTTATGAGATTGTAATTCCATTGTCTCTCAGTGGTCTCATCCTCTTATCTATAGATCGCATGATGAATACTCAATTCTAGTACCATTTTCAAGATGTTCTGTATTGGGGAAAAAGAGGTTTAAGTTTCATTTGTTTTGTTTATTATTTGGAACGCCTTTTCCACTCAATTTTCAAGTCCCTTCTTATGGCGAGACTAATTTTTCAACACACATTCCAAATCTCGGTTGTTGGTAAAACTTCTGTTCTACCTTGAAGCTGTTCGCAACTAAAACTTGTCAGAGTCCAGAGTGTTATTGGAACATCTTTGAAATTCAATGTTGCACTAGTTGCAAGTTCAGAGTGTTTATGGAATCCCTTCCTATCATGATTTCCAAGAAAATGTTTTTGATCAAACCCCCTTCCAACTCAAAATTGTTTTTGACACTCTGTTCCATCTCGAAGTTGTTGCGAGCCTTAAGAAAAAATGGCACACCTTTAGTACTCAATTTTCAAGTCCCTGTTGATGGGATACCTTCGCATTTCGAAGTTTTTACAAGTTCAGAGTATCAATGGAATTTCTCTGCAACCTAAAGTTGTTACAAGTCCTAAATGTTGATGGAACCTCTTTCGTATTCAAAATTGCACTAGTTGCAAGTCCAGAGTGTTTATGGAATCCCTTCCTATTATGATTTCGGAGACGTTGTTTTTGATTGAATCCCCTTCCAACTCAAAGTTGTTACAAGTCCATAGTGGTAATGGAATCACTTTCGACTTCAAAGTTGCACTTATTGCAAGTCGAGAGTTTTTATGAAATCCCTTCCTATCATGAATTCCAAGTAAATGTTTTTGATTGAATTCCCCTCAAACTCAAAGTTGTTACAGGTCCCAAGTTCATTAAAATCCCTTCCCAATTCATTCTCCAGCTTCTTATTGTTCTTGACACTCCGTTCCATCTTAAAGCTGTTGCGAGCCCTCAGCAAAAATGTGACACCTTCCCAACTCAATTTCCAAGTCTAGAGTGCTTATGGAATCCTTACCCATCATGGTTTCAAAGTACTTGTTTCTGATAAAAGCGCTTCGCAACTCAAAGTTGTCAGAAGTCCAGAATGTTAATGAAATCTCTTTCGAATTGAAAGTTGTACTCATTGAAAGTCCAGATTGTTCATGGAATCCCTTCTTCTTATAATTCCTAATTATACTATTATTCTAACTTACACTTAATTCTGTAACTACCAATTTTTTTGGCACCTCGTTCAATCTTGAAGGTTTTGCAAGTCCTGAGTAAGAATGGGACACCTTACCAACTCAATTTCCAGGTTCCTGTTGATGGAATCTCTTCGCAACTTAAGGTTGTTTACAAGTCCAGAGTGTCAATGGAACCTCTTTTGAGTTCAAAAATGCACTAGTTGTAAGTCTAGAGTGTTTATGGAATCCCTTCCTATTATGATTTCCAAGTAATTGTTTTTGATTAAACCTTCTTCCAACTCAAAGTTGTTACAAGTCCTAAGTTTATGAAAATCCCTTCTCAATTCATTCTTCAACTACCTATTGTTTTTGACACTCCATTCCATCTAGATGCCGTTGCAAGTCCTAAGTAAAAATAGGACACCTTTCCAACTCAATTTCCAGGTTCCTGTTGATGGAGTCCCGTCGCAACTCAAGGTTGTTTACAAGTCCAGAGTGTCAATGAAACCTCTTTTGAGTTCAAAATGGCACTAGTTGCAAGTCCAGAGTGTTTATGGAATCCCTTCCTATTATGATTTCCAAGTAATTGTTTTTGATCAAACCCTTTTCCAACTCAAACTTGTTACAAGTCCTAAGTTTATGAAAATCCCTTCCCAATTCATTCTTCAACTACCTGTTGTTTTTGACACTCCATTCCATCTTGATGCTGTTGCAAGTCCTAAGTAAAAATAGGACACCTTTTCAACTCAATTAGTAGAACCTCTTTCCAATTCAAAATTGCAATCATCGCTAGTTTAGAGTGTTTATAGAATCCCTACCCATTATGAGCGTTAATGGGATCCCTTTTCAACTCAAAGTTGTTCCAAGTCCAGAGTATTAATGGAACCTCTTCAGAATTCGAAGTTGCACTTATGCAAGTCCAGACTAGTGATGGAATCCTTCCCTATTATGACTTCTAAGCACATGTTGTTGATTTTGCTGATTTCTTTCGAACTCAAAGTTGGTAAAAGTCCTAAGTTTATTAGAATCCCTTTCCGAATCATTCCTTCACTGCGTATTGCTGATGACACTTCGTTCCGCATTAAGGCTTTTGCAAGTCCCAAGTAGAAATGGTGCACTTTTACGAATCAACTTTAAAGTCCCTGTTAATGTTATTGTTCACAACTCAAAGTTGTTACGAGTCCAGAATGTTATTGGAACCCCTTTCAAATTCAAAGTTGCACCAATTGCAAGTCCAGAGTGTTAATGGAAACTGTTCCTATTATGATTTCCAACAACTTGTTGTTAATTTCGTTGATCTTCTTCCAACTCAAAGTTGTCACAAGTCCTAAGTTTATTGAAATCCCTTTTTAAGTCATTTTTAAACTACCTATCGTTGATGACACTTAATTCCACATTGAAGCTGTTGCAACTTCCAAGTAAACATCGAATAACTTGCTGACTCGATTTCCGAGTTCCTGTTGTTTATAGAACCTATTGAAACGCTAAGTTGTACAAGTCCAGATTGGCACTAAAACATCTTTTGCAACCGAAGTTGTTACAAGCCTACACTATTGATGGAACTACTTCAGAACTCAAAGTTGCAGTTTTTGCAAGTCAATAGTTTTCATGGATGTTGATGAAGCCCTCTTCTTCCTTAAAGTTGTCAAAAGTCCAAAGTGTAAATGGAACCCCTTTTCAACTGAATTTCCACGTTCCTGTTGTTAATAAAACCTCTTTTCGCCTGGAAGTTGTTGCAAGCTCAGAGTGTTAGTAGACCCTTTCCAACTTCGTGAATTTTCACAAGTCTAGAGTGTTAATGAAAACCTTTTTCAACTCAAATTTCAAGTTCCTGTTATTGATAAAACACCTTTTCCAACTCAAAGTTCTTACATCTTCTGAATGTAAGTGTCATTCCCTTTCAACCTATGAATCAAGTCCCTGTTTTTGTTGAAACTCCTTAACACCTCGAATTTGTTGAAAGTCCTGAATCCAAATAAGGACTCTTGCGACTCAATTTCTATGTCCCTGTTGTTGATGAAACCTCTTCCCAACTCAAAGTTGTTACCAGTTCAAAGTGTCAGTGGAACTCTTGTGAAACTCGGAATTTCAATTGTCACAAGCCTAGAGTAAATGAAACTCTCTACCAACTCAAATTTTTAACAAGTTCCGAATGCGAATGGAACTCATTCCCAACCCAATTTTCAAATCTTCGTTGTGGATAGAACTTCTTTCTAACTATGAGTTGTTACAAGTCTCGTTTGCGAATGAAACTTATTCTCAACCTAATTTTCAAGTCCTCTTGTTCATTAAACCCCTTCCCACCTCAAAGTTGTAAGAAGTCCCGCGTATAAATAGAACTCCTCCTCACCTTTTTAGTAAAACCCCTATTGTTGATGAAAGTACTTCCCAACTCAATTTTCATGTCCCTGTTATTGACAGAATTCCTTTCCAACGCAATGTCGAAGTCCCTGTTGTTCATGAAACGATTTTTCACATCAATGTTTTTCCAAATCCCGCGTGTAAATGGAATCACTTTACAAATCAATTTTCAAGCCCCTGTTGTTGATGCACCTCTTCTCCATCACATAGTGGGAAGCTTGTATGAAAGGTTTTGAGATCACTTTTACCGAATACGCCGTCAAAATTCACAAGTTCAAAGCGGCGGATCCGATTTAGTAGTCAAATCCACAGATTTTTACACATTCCTGTGAAACTTGATAAAAGGGCGTTTTCAAGGTTGCCAATTTTAAATTGCACGTTTCTTTCGCAATAAAAAAAACTTTTTCTTTTACTGCAAAGGTAATTGTCGGTTACAGGAATTCTCAATCTGATAAAATTGGTTGAATTTTGAAATAATTATTGAATCGAATTGTATTGAGAAAATTACAGTGCCGTCATTTATAAGTGAAAAAGAAGTTGGTTTTTTGCTTTATTCCCCTTATATTATTCCGTTTGTGATGTTCAATAATGACTGTTTTTGAAGTGCATTTGAAAGCCTAGCGTACCTGAAAATTTCGCAAAACCGCTTAAAAACTCCCCGTCTCTAACTTTTCAGAATTTTTCAACCCAAGCAATGGAATAGTGCAACCTAAAACTCAATAAATTCAAGGCCATGCTAAACATGGGTCACGTGACCCAAATTATCGATTTTTCTTGCAACAACTCATGTCCGCACCGAAATAGATATCGAGTTGATTTTTTGGGGAAAGCCTTAGAAAACAATAAACTACGTTTGTATAGAACATTTGGTTCAAGGTTTTGGAAAAAAATTCGAAAACAATTTTGTTGTTGAAAATTTTGAAAAAAGGTTGTATACATACGTAGTTTATTGTTTTCTGAAGCTTTTCTCGAAATATCAACTCGATATCTATTTCGGTATAGACGTGAGTTGTTGGGAAGAAAAGATGCCGGTAAGGTAGGAATCGGGTAAGTTTAACATGGCCTCAAAGATTTCTGATTTGAAATATTCTCAAATTGTTAAAAATAAGTGAGTGAAAACCAATAAATGAATTTCTATTCTTCTTGATGTTTCAAATGGCTAGCACAAATAGCAGTAAAGCGGAAAAACAGAGGACGAGAAAAGAAGGGTGGTAAAGTCGAAGAGAAGGATTCCGAATAAAGAGAGTTAGGAAGGAAAAATAGTTCGCGGAAAAAGAGGGGCTGATAATAGAAGGTTTCAGAAAAAAAAACATAGAGAAGATTAGAGACATTCAGAAAGGAGGCTTAGGGAAGATTTGATGGTATGGGAAAGCAAGGGGAAGGGGTATATGAGGAGGAAAGATCAGTCCGAAAGAAATGAGAACAATAGGAAAACAAAGAGAAGTGAAAAGGGGAAGGCTTGGAGTAAATTGGAAGAGATAGAGAAGAGACAGAAAGAGAGTAAGAGGAAAATTAGAACAAAAATAAAAGCAGTACGGGAGAGAATGCACAGAATGGAATTGAGCTGCCGGATCGAAGAAGGGCACATAAACTCATTGCGCTGGGAATGGGGAGGCCTGTAACCGCTCAGGTTTTAGCGACGTTCGCAGGCCTCCCCACTCCCAGCGAAATAATTTTATGTGCCCTTCTTCGATCCGGCAGCTCAATTTTGGTTGGAAAGAAAGGAGACAGAAGCAGGGGATAGTGGGAAAGCGTTTGTATTTGAGGCAAATATAAATGGAGTCGATGAATGATTACAAATGAGACTGTAGATGGTTAAAAGAATAATTGAAGGAAAAGAAATAACAAAGAGAAATAAAAATTCAACAATTTAGGGTATGAAAGTCTATAGTGGGAGTAGAGACAAAGAAATTAAGAGCCTAATGAAAGTGATTGGTGCACAAGTTACTCTGGAAGAAATGAAAAAATTGGAAGGGAAGGAGGACGGGAAAATATGCATGTTTTTAAATTTCAATGTAGGGAGTAGAGAGAAATGGCACGAGTTTCTGAGAAGGAAGAAGTTGTTGAAGGAAAAAAAGAAAGAATCAAAGTGGGCGGAGAGGATACAAATGAAAGCGGAAAGAGACAGGGCTATGAAAAAGAAGGTACCCAAATGGGGTTCTCAAACGACAAGAGCATTTTACAGCAAGGAAGGAAGGGAAAGGGAAAGACGTGAAAATAAGGGTTAAGAATGTGGCAGCCTTGAAAAAACAAGGACAACGGATTTTAGGAGGAAGTTGAAAAGTGAGGCGTTATGATGATGAGTGACACGTGGTTGAATGAGAAGTGGAAATTTCGAAAGAAAATATTACCGGAAGGATCTTTGTGGGAGATGCAACCAGCAGAAAATAATCACGTAAGAGGGCGAGGAATGAGTAGCATTGTATCAGAGGTGAAAGAGAAAATGGCTGTTGAGAAACATAATAATACGGAAGGAAAGAACGAAAAAATAGAGTGAGGAAATAAAGTAGGAGAGAAGAGTTTGAGTGGGGTATGCTTGTATAAAAGAAAGGATGAAGAAGAAGGTTAGAGAGTGATGAAGAGATAGACCGAGGACGAAGTGGTTGGTGCTAAAAAAGAGGAGACATGAATGCATGAACTAGGAAAGAAGGAGGAGAGGTGTGAAACAAAGAAAAGGAAATCTTAAAAATTCAAAACATGGAGGAACGGACAAGGAGAGTAGGAAGCTTCTAGACCTGCTGGAGCAGACTGGATGGTTCATTTGTAACCGAAGTAGATGATAAGCGGACATAACGTTTACAGGTAGGGAGAATACCTTGATGTATTACATTAATGCAGACGAAAAAATAAGGAATATGATTGTAAGAATGAAAGCAGAAAATGAGATAGTTTCTGATTACTTTCCAGTGGTAGTAAGTTTCGGATATGGAGGGCCTGAAAGCGGTAAAGGGAAGAGAAAAGGAGTGAAGATTGAACATGGGTAGTTGAGGGAAGATAAGTTGGGAGAATTTAGAGGAAAAATGAAAAATCAGGAAGTAGGTAATATAGAAGAGGAAAGCGTAAACACGCTGCTGGAAAGACCTTAAAGAGTGGTTGATAAGATAAGGGAGGCGTAAAACTGATAGGAGATGGAGAAGAGGAAAGGAGAGGATGGTGGGACGAAGAATGCGGAAAAAGTAAAGATAGGCTGAAGGATATTGTGGCTTACGGAAGAATGTTTGGCAAAAAAAGAAAGGAGAAGATGATGAAAGAAGTCAAGAGAGTAGGAAGGAAGGAGGGAATGGGAAGATATAAACAGAGAAAGAGGAGGAAGAAATGGCTTAAATAAGGAAATGGGAATGGAGAAAATATTTTAAGTCTCTGCTGGAGGGTGGGAATAAAATTAGTCGGTAAGAGGTTAATGACGCAATTTTAAAACTGACAAGGAACAAAGCACGAAGTGAAGATCGTTTGGAGAAAAGAGTACTGAAATATGACAGAGAAGGGGCGGAATAGGAGAAGTGGAAGATTTGCAATAAGCTCTGGATTGGAGAAGGGTGGTTCAAAGAATAGAAGTTAGGGCTCTTAGTGATGTCAATAAGGAAGGGGAAGAAAATAAGGTAGAAAAGTATAGAGGTAACACGCTCATGTCAGTAGGCTATAAAATTCATGCGAAAGTGCTTAAGAAGAGACTAGGAGGACAAGTGGAAGAAACGGGAAGAATACTACAAACATAAGCTGACTTCAGGAGAAGGTATGGTAACTATAGATGATATTCTTCTGCTAAATTTTCCGATAAATAGGAACTTGTGGCGGGAGGGTAGAAACTTTTTGTACTGTTCGTGGGTTTCAGAGCAGCTTTCGATTCCGTGATCAGAAGGGTACTTCGGAAGGACATGGAAGAGAAGGAATAGATGGCCGTTTGATGGAACGTTTGGTTCTACGTAAGAGTTCTAGATAAGGGAAAAGACAAAATATAGACATGTATATATAATTTGTAATAGGTAGATAGAGACTTGAAGGAAGGAAGCATAAAAAATGAAGGAAAAATATAAAGAAAAGTTTTCGCACTTTACACATCGAAACTAGTTTGACGTCAATTCAAAAGTCGTCTGCACTTGTGGAAAAATATCCTTTTTCACTTATTATTTTTGCATCAAATCACAAGGAGTGGCTAAGCACTCTATATGAAAACACTAATTCTGAATATCTTCTAGAAAATACGTTCTTCGACCTCAATTTTTCGTATATGAGTTTGAAGTCTTGAAAGTGGTTTGCTTTTTTATACATAAATTTCAATAAATTTTACATAATCCTCTGTAAAAAGATTCAGTGGACAGAGTTCTGCAGACTCTCCATGAATACGAGAATTCATTCGCATATTTTTGCAAGACTCCACCAATCTCGATTTTCATTTTCGGTGATTTGTGGAACGTTCTATAATAAATTTTAAAGTTTATATCATAATTTATCGTTAATGAATTCGATCACATTTCTCTTCAGTTGTCTTAAGAACCATGGTACGAAATTCAGTATCCACAATCAAGTTGTTCACTCTTTTACTTGATTCTCCATCAGCGAGTATTTTGAGGAAAGGAAACATCGAGGAATCAAATTGAAATTAAAATTATACTATATAAAAGGAATAAATTTTATTATCATTTGTTTATTTAAATTCTTTACATCCAAGCAAAATCAATGTAAAAACTTCTTCTATAAAATTTCTCTGGGAAGCTCGCCGTACGAACTTCTCACATCTGATCTTCGTTAAATGAAAATTTTTACTTAGGAATATTTCCTCAATATCCCGCAAACTAAAGTCTACCTATAATGTAATAATTGTCAGATGAAAACCACCCTGAATAAAGTTTCACTAATTTAGTACCAGAAGTTGCTAATTCATGCAAATTTTCAATTTCAAAAATAGAAGATATTTCTGACTCGTTTGTTACTCAATAATCGGCAAAATTTGAAAACTCTGGAATTTCCTCCATAGATAACCTACGATCTTCGTCTCCAATAAATATCTCTTTTATTCTTTCCATTGAACGGTCGCATACTCCTCTTTCTTTCATGTCCTCCCGAAGGACCCTTTCGTTCACGGAGTCAAAAGCTGCTCTGAAATCCAACGAACGGTGCAAGAAGTTTCCCTCTCTTCCGAACCAGGTTTCTATTTATCAAATGATTGAGCACATATATATTATCTATGGTTCCCATACCTTTTCTTAAGCCCGTTTGGTTATGTGGTATACTTCCCTTCTCCTTTACTTGGCTTTCTGGTCTATCCCTAAGTACTCCCGCATAAAATTTGAAGAAAGGCTCTCCCCTTACGCTCTCAACGCTGTATTTTAGTGTTTCGTTCTCCTAGCTATCTTAATCTTTTGTTTTGTTTTCTTCCAGTTTTATAATTGCGCCATTTACCTTTCCCCGACTCATCTCATTCCCTTTGTTCTCATCTCCCGCAACCGCCTTTCTTCCTTTGCCATTTGCCCTATTTCTTACGCCCTCTGGAGAAGACTTGAAATATATCGTCCATTCGCATTCTCTCTCATTTATACCCTTCCTTACCCTCTTTTTCTGCTTATAACTTCTCAGCCTCTCCTTTTTCTCACCACTTTCTTGACTTTTTCATGTATCTTACCTTCTCCTCCTTTCTTTTACCCTCACCTCCTCAGTTACTCTTTTGAGTTTTTCTAGCAGCGTGTCTAATTCTCCCTCTTCCATATTTCCTACCTCTTAATCCTACATTTGTTTTCTAAATTCTCTAAATTCTTCTCCCCTTCAACTGCCCATGTTTAATCTTCTTGCCTTTCCTTCTTTTTTCTTTGCTCGCTGCCCTCTTCCATTCTAATCATCATATTTCTGATCCTCTCTTTTGCCAGAATGTAATCTTTTACGGTATCTCCTCTCCCTGTAAATGTCCTCTCTCCTCCTTCATTTCCCTTGGTATTGCTGTTACTAATAAACCATCCATTCAAGAAAGATTGATTTTCAACTATCGAAGATAAACTTTTATTCCAAAATTAAATAGTTTCAAGAGAATAGTGGGATGTTCAATTCAAAAGAAAAATTTTCAACTGAAATGACATATGTTCAATCCTTTCTCCTTACTAGAGGTAAGAAGGAAGGAGGAGAGGGAAGGGAGGTACACATGAAATGCTGGAAAGGAGAAAAATAAAAGGATTCCGAAGAAACAATGAAAAATGAGATTCTAAGAAGTAGAGGAGTCAGAGGAACCTACGGTATGATAGAAATAATGATGGGATTGATTCGAAAGTTAAGGAGGAGCGAGGATCAAAAGTAGATTGGGAAATAATGACAAAAGAATGATTGGATGAGGAATGTCAGGAGTATTAACAGAAAATATAGGAGAATATAAGGAAATGGAGGAAAGGCAAGAGAGAGAGAGAGAGGGGGGGGGGGGAAGTACACTAGACGGAAACAAGAGTTCAAGGGGAACTCCAACGAGAAAAGACAGCAGGAGAAAGAAAGGTACATCGAAAAGGGAGAGAAAGCAGTAGAGAATGGAAAGGGAGAGGGGAAGGTGATACACAGGGAAAGAGGGAGAAGGAAGGAAGTATATGAGGAAATAGAAATATGTAAGTGAGTAGACGGAGTATTTCTAAGGATTGTTAGCAGTTAGGAAAAAAAGGGCCGGGGGGGGGGGGGGGTTGTTGACTGCGAGACAAGGAGAAATAAGGAATGATACACGCGGATCGGAAGTAGACGAGGCATGAGAAAAGATGAAAATGGATCATGTAACAGGAGAGGATAGTACGGAGAATAGAGGACTAAAGCATAACGGGGAAGGAATAAAAAAAGAGATGTGTAGCTCCTGTGACAAAGTATTGAGAGGCGAAGAATTGCCCAAAAATGGAGAACGGTATTAATGATTTCTCAAATACAGAAAGTAGAGGGTTAAAAATAAGAAGAAAATAGAGGTATCACGCTTATGTAAGTAGATTGAAGAATTTATTCGAAACAACTCAGGAACAGGTTGGAAAGTCAGGTAGAAGAAAAAGGAAGTATTCCACACAACCAGACGCGCTTTGGGAAAGGAATGGCAACAACCGATCAAAGCAGCGTTCTACTCAGTTAACAGGAATGTGTTGTGGCAAGTTATGAAAGAAAGTGAAGTAGATTAGGGGCAGATTGGAGAAATAAAATAAATATTTGGGAAGAATAGGTTCAGAGTAAAGTTAGGAAATAAGAGAAGAGAGGAATTTTGGACAGGAAAAGGACTCGGGCCCTTTGAGCAGTAAGCTTCACTCTTCAGCATATGCGAATGATGTTGTTATATTGGCAGATAGCGAAAGAGGGTTGAATTGGGTGGTGAGAGGATTTGAAGAGTACATGAAAGGAAAAGATTTAACGGCAAATATGAGTGCGACTAAGATGATGTGCTTTAGGAATAGGAGGAATGAAGTAGAGTACGAGTGGAAGTTTGTCGAAGAAATGGTGGAACTAGTGGAGGAATTCCGTTACTTAGGATTTTGCTTCAAAGCTGGAGGTGGCGGCGGACTGCAAGTTAGGAAACGGATGGAGTGTGCAAGTAAAATAATCGGTCAAGTTTGGGAAATAGGAAAGAGAAGCTTTGAGGACGATTGGAAGATGAGAATTAAGGTGTTTTATTCACTAGTTTTTACAGTCTTGTGCTATGGAGTAGAGATATGGAGATGAAAGGAGCAAAAGAGAGAGGAAAGTCCTCAGGAAAGATTCTTGAACTGGGTCATGAGGGTCGGCTGAAGTTGTTCAGGATATATGCTGAAAGAAGAACTAAGGAAATAGAAATCAGTAGGTTGGCAAGTGGGAAGAAGGTACAAGTTTTAAGAGAAGCAATATAGTACGTTTAAAATGGGAAGGTTAAAGACAATGGATGCGTAAAGGATGTGGTATTCAAGAAGGAATTATAAAATAGCAGGAGATAGAATTGGAGATAATGGTAGGACAGAAAGAGGAAGATGGAAGAAAATGATGGAACCATAGTACAACAAGTGGTATAAGGTTGTAAAATCGGTAGAGAAACCAGAATACCTGCCAAAGTAGGAAAAAGAGAGTTATTGAATATTTTTTATAAATTACACTTTTCGGATTCTCATTTTCGGAAATTAACGAGATGTTCTTTGATAAATTTTGAAGTTTTTATCAAAATTTATCATTAAGGGGCTGGATTACATTTCTCTGTAGTCATCTTCATTATATGCTTAACATAGTATTTAGTATCTACCATGAAGTTGGTCAATTTTTTGATCGATTTTTTATCAGCAAATATTTTGAGGGAAGGAAACATCGTGGAATAATGAAAGGAAACTGAATATTTCTCCTTCATAAAAATTCCTGGAAATCCAGCAAAGTTAATGCAATAACCTCTTCCATAGAACGTCTCCGGAATGCTTCCCATACAAACTTTTCACATCCGATCATAGTCTAAGAAAATTGGAATATTTCCTTATTATCTCGAAAATTCAATTATTACTATACTGTTATAATTTTCAGATAAAATTTTCAACAAAGAAATATAAATAGAAAAAAAATTATTTCCATCCTGAACACATCAATTTTCTATGAACAGTCGGATTTTAAACCAAAATCGATGAAATTAGTTTTGAAACAAAAAGAATGAATTCTCCACAGAGTGAATAGATCGTCACCAAATAAAGATGAATTTCCAATCAAGATCCTAATATGGAATGGTTAAGTTTCTGGGTAAAAAAATTAATTAAACGATTCACAACCTTCAATGATCTACTTTGTTGGAAAAGGTATAGGAAATTGGTGAGTTGATCTTGAATCAAATTCTCACCAATTTTGTGGATCATAATGATGAATGACGCATTCTTAATAAATAATGTAATATTTTATATTTCAACAACAAGAAGACTTTGATATTCAATCAAAAACAGTTGGAAACGACCGAAAAGATAAAATTTCAACAAAATAGATAACTTTCTTTAATAAATTAATTGATTTCCTACGAAATAGTTGCATCTTTCACCAAAGAAGATGAAATTTCTACGGGAATGGTTAAATTTTGAAACAAAAGGACAGTATAACAACAAAAAGGTTGAATCTTTTAATCAAGAGAGACTTTTTTCTTCAATTAAGAAAAAAGTCAAACGAATTGTTCAATCCTCAATTTAAAAGGACGATTTCTCTCAAAAAAATTGTAATATACAATCAAATAGTTGAGTTTTCTAAAAAAAATTGAAATTTCATCCGTAAAGATAAATCTGCACAAAAAAAATTAAATTTAAAACAAAATACATGAACTTCCAACCAGAATTAACGAATCGTGAATGAAAAATATAATATTTAAGGTTTCAAGATGAATTATCAAGGGGGTAAGTTGATTGATAATAAAAAAATACAAATTCCAATGAAAGAATGTAATACTTAATAGGTACATATACCCTTTCTATACCCTTATCTCTCCCCTCATCTCTAGTACGTAATTTTTCATTTTCGTAAGCTTTGCTGGCCTGAACTTAAGGAAAAACAAAAAAGGTCTTTTTTGTAGGAAAATAATATTAATTGATAAAAATTATTTTTTCTGATTCAGAATGAAGCTATTCGATTACATGCAAAACTCTATCGTAAACAAATTTTTTTGGTTTTTTATGCGAATAATTATTTATTTGACTCAAAACTTTATTTCATCGGTGGAGAATTGACCCATTCTGCTGAAATTTGATTCTTCTCTAACAAATAGATCTTTTTTGACAGAAAATATAGCTTTAACATTTCTGGTTGAAAATTTATATTTTTTAGAGAAAAGCAATTTTTTCTGGGAAAAGTTCAATTATCCTTTTTAGTGAAAAATGCAACTGTCTGGTTGCGATTCAATCTAACTTCGTAGGAGATTTAACTATTTTGTTGAAAATTCGTTTCATTTTTGGTTCAGAAATAGTTTTTTCATCAGAATGTTACATATTTAGTTGAAGGAATATCGTTCAATCTGAAAATTCAATTATTTTGTTAAAAATGTCTGTATTTGTTTGAAGATTTATGCATTTGATTAGAAAAACGTTTTTTTGAAAGGAAGTTCTTGATTGGGAATCCTTTCTTTGTGGTTGCAAAATCAGTTGTTTAGTTGGAAATTGATTTGTTTTGCTTGAGGGTTAAACAATTTCTTTGACGAAATATTTTTTTTGTTTTGACCGAAATTCATTCATTTTCTCGAGAATTCATTCATTTCCGAAAAAGAGTCTAACAATTCGGTTGAAAATCAACTTATTTGATTGTCTTCTATTTGGTTAAAAATTCAATTTTTATCTGGAAATTCGACTACTCTATTTCTGGTCAGAAACTTACCCTTCATAAATTCAAATTTCATCTTAAGTAGACAATATATTTTTTAAATGAAAATTAGTATTTTCTCAATCAATCTTTCTTTGTCGAAATTGCACTTATTCCTTTAAGGACGAAACTTTTTTGTTAGAAACTCGTTTTTTTTTTTGTTTTCAGATGCCATTCGTTTAAAATTTGTTTCGATGGTTGGAAAGTTGTTTCTAAAACTGGAAATTTCTTTTTTTCGCTATTGCAAGAATACTCATAGTTTCTATTTAATTCAGCTATTTTGTTGGAACTATAAATCATTCTGTTTAAAATTCATCAATTCTGTTGAACACTTCCCTTTTTTTTTGAAAATTGAACTATTTTATTTTAGAAAATCCTCCTTTTGTATTGATGACTTACCTTTAATGGTAGAGAGATTTTCTTTTTTTAATGGGAGTTCATCTTTCTTAGTTTGAAATAAATTTTTCCTTTAGAATCTAACTTTTTCCCTGAAGACGTTTCCTTTTGAAAAATGCTTTTTTTCGTGTAGAAGGTTAACCGGGTTTGTTAAAAATGTATCTTCACGGTTGAGGAATAAACTTTTTCATTACACTGGTCTACAGTGGTTTTGTTGCCCAAGATATAAGATTGATTTTGCATATATTTATGCTCACAATTCATGA
>WSXT02178983.1:0-21476 GCA_011762715.2 Neuroterus valhalla | reverse complement strand
TAGGGACGCGTGGCGGTCTCGGGTAGATGAGGCAATGAACTTTCGAGTTCCAAATGCTGATAAATAATAATAATAAATTTGTAAGAGGTCAGTTGGTCGTGGGAACAAAGGCATGAGCTTCGGACTCACTCCGCCTGGTTGCGAGTTCGATTCCCGCCTTACTCTCCGGAAGAGCTGGAAGGTAGTCGAAATACTAAGTAGCTGTTGCTCTCGGTGGTTCGGAACTCACCTTAAGCTGTGTGTCTCCCTCAGCACTGAGTTAGTGGTGAGGTGTGTAAAGGAATAGAGGAAAGGTTATGTAAAGACTGTTGTTAAACTCGTAAAAGGAAGAGAGTATGAACAAATATTCCAAGTCTGTAAATTTGTCTGATTTTTATTATAATAATTCTTTTTACTATGTATTTTACTAAAACTCTTTTTATTTGTTTTTGTCTTGAATTGAAATGGTATACGTTATCATGCCACCTGGTGATAATTGCTACATAACGCTGAGCTATCCAGTAGTTACGTTTTCGTTTTCTTTATCTTTCTTGCGCATTCTTTTCCCACGTCTCTTAATGCACATATTTTACTATTCATTTGAACCAGAGAGCCGATTAACCCACAGTGACGATTACGAGGCGATGACCTATCCGTTCTCTTCCGTGTATTCTTAGTATCTCTTTCTCATTTCTCAGCTCGTCTCCTATTCTGCATTTTTGTATTCCTCTTCCTCTTTTTCTTTTCACTAAGTCACTGATGTGTAGAACTATTCTCGCCTTGTAAATGGAGGAAAACTAGCTGCGCGGGTTCAAATATATTGTATCGATTCTTAGATTCCTTGAATCTGTCTTGGATATGTCTTCTAGGACTGGTTCCGTCTCACCAGCTAGACATCAGAGATAGGTAGACTTCCCTTGCATTTATAGATGTAGCTGTGTTAAGGCAAGATCAGGTAGGATTATCTTGAGATATGAAAGTAATCTGTGTCTTTGTATTAGGGGCCTCCATTAAAGACGCCCGCAGTTGGGGGGCCGGGTGAGCATACCAAAATTGGACCAAAGTGGACAATGAGAGGGGAGGGGGTCAATCTATTTGCGGACGTCCACTCTTCCAAATTTAATAATCTCCATGTAATGAGTAAATTTATTAAAATTCCTTTCATCGGATGATATGTGTTCAATTTTGAATTCTCCCGCGGTGATTTAGGCGATTGCAACGCCAACCAGTGTTACGAGGAAGACCCCGTTTACATTCTTTCATCGCGATTAAGGTTAAAGTCCTCGTGAAATTCCGTTGTCTAAAAAATGTCAAACAAAAGTATAACGATGTCGATAAAACGTGTTTTGTATGAAGAGTTATACAAAGCGTATAAAAAAGCGCATTTGTCATTCTTAAAGGCCAAAATACAATGCAGAAAACCCAGAAAACGTCACATGAATGTGAGTATATGAAAACTTCAATGAAACATCAAATAGTCCAGTATATTTAGACTTTATTATTGCAATTCATTGGGTAAGAACATTTTTTTTGCCATCTCTGGGGTACCACATAGAAAGCTTAAATCCGAGTTTTCGATCATCAGCCCTTTGCAGGTTGTCCGCCATATTGAATTAAGGGTTTATTACTTGTTATGCGTATAACAGTGGTATTTTTAATTTAATCAAGAAAGTTGCAGATACCATTTTTCATGAAAAAAATGAGATTTACAAATTATTATATTTGATATTTTCTTGTATTTTGCTTATTTGTTGCTTAAAAATCGATTATACAAATAAAAAGAGGGTTGAGAATTTTTTTAGATCGAATATCTTTTTTGGTTTCGGTGCTATCTCCAAACTTTTGAAACAGAAGTTGTAACTCTCACGATTTCCTTCAATTTTTGTTTGAACTTTTTTTTTTTGTAAAAGCAACCGTTTACTTACCGATGCACCTGGAAGTTGCGCGGTAGTTGGTAGTGCTGGATTGCGAGCGCTGTACCGTACTAAATTATTAAAAGTTTCGTTAAGGGAATCGAGCTTTACACCATTTACCACACACAAGATACAAAAGAACACTATATTGGCTGCACACACTCAACACCATTTAAACAACACACTATAAATAAATATAATTACACTTCACGTTTCCCTGCGAGAAATAAAATATGTCCAGTTCCCAATGTTACTTTTATGTCAGATCGGACGTGAGATCAAATTATTTTCAATTGGGATAAATGAAAAAAGACGGTTTTTTGCAAAGTGGAACAAAAAAAAACTGAAACTGATCAAGAACCTTGAAATTTCATCAAAGATTACATATTTATAAATTAAAGATTCTGAGGTTCGTAAATGAATCTCATCATTTTAGTAAATAAGTTTTGTTATCGAATTGCTGTACAAATTTTCTCTTTCTTCATTTTTGAGAATTTTTCATTTATTCATCCAACAAACAAGAGAAATCATGTGAATAATCATTTAAAATTATATTTAAAAATAGTAAATAATTGAAATGCCAATTGAAAATAATCAAAGTTAAGTGTAAATAATATTTGTATGTTGATGGTAAAATTGGCTTTAGGGTCACAAAAGAATTGAAATCAATTTGTCATTGAATCAGACGTTTTGGCCTCGGCTCTTGGCCCTCATCAGTGATTTATTTCTGAAATTTAAGTACAAAAAGTTTTTTTCGTGGAAATATATATTTTATAGTGAAAAATAAAAAAATTAACATTTTTCACCTCACTTAAGAGTTTCAAAATTTTTTGTCCTAATTTATACCTACAGAAAACTATTTTCACTATAAAATTACATATTCCCAAGAACAAAAAATTTTTTGTACTTAAATTTCAGAAATTAATCACTGATGAGAGCCAAGAGCCGAGGCCAAAACGTCTGATTCAATGACAAATTGATTTCAATTCTTTTGTGACCCTAATCCAATTTTACCATCACCATACAAATATTATCTCAACTGAGGGTCGATACAACTCCATCTTTTAACGTTAAGTTTAAAAACAAGAAAAATTCAAAATAAAAATAACAAATAAAAGATAATTGCAATATAAATCATGCTCACAAAAAAATAATCAAAATTCTATATAATTGAAAAAAATAAAAAAGAAAGAGAAAAAATGTTGAGCTCCATTCCATCAACGAAAAGCACTACTAACTACCGCGCAACTTCCAGGCGCTACGGTAAGTAAACGATTGCTTTTACAAGAAACAGTTTCAAACAAAAATTGTAGAAATTCGTGTGAGTTACAATTTCTATTTCAAAAGTTTTGCGAGAGCACAGAAACCAAAAAAGATATTCGATCTAAAAAAATTTTCAACCCTCTTTCTATTTGTATAATCGATTTTTAAGCAACAAATAAGCCAAACAGGAAAAATATCAAATACACTTATTTGTAGATCTTATTTTTTTCATTAAAAATGGTATCTACTATTTTCTTGAATAAATTAAAAATACGACTGTTATACGCGATACAAGATATCACCCCTTAATTTAAGATGGCGGACAACCTGCAAAGGGTTGATGGTCGAAAACTCGGATTTAATTCCAATGTGGTACCCTAAAAAAAGCAGAAAAAAATTTTCTTACCCAATGAATTACAATAACACATATAGGAATCCGACTGAATATACTGGACTAAAAGACATGTTCATACAAATTCAAGTTGAATTTTTAATGTTTTCTAGCTAATGATTCTAGCGTCGCTCGAAAAACAAAAGACGTGAATAAATTACCACGTACAACTGCATCTTTGGATACACCGAGTACAAGTAGTTATTCCACCCTTCAAATTAAGTACATAAATTATCGTTCATCCAAACGGAATAAAAAATGTAAATATTTTGTTGCTGCACTGGAAATTTTCGTTTTGTCACACAAAGTTTCACAATTTCATATTTTCAAATTGACAAGGCCTTCAATCTCTTATAATTTCATAATTATGAAAAAAAGGTTAAAAAATGAAAAATAGGGGGGGGGGGGGGTTCCTGCGTTGGGGACGTCCTCTAGGCAGGGAGGGCTTTTGGAAATCGGACAAAATCGGACAAGCAGGGAGGGGGTGTCTAAAACTCCGGAAATTTTGCGGACGTCTTTTATGGACGGCTCCTTATTAGCCAAAGTTACCACTTTTTTCCTCTGCGTTCGACATTTTCTGAGTATTTAAATTTTACAATCAAAGAAACTTGTAATCTGCCTTTTATTTATTTCCATGATAGAAAAAATTGTAACCTGGTGGGCCTTAAAAACCACAAATAACAAAAATTGTCTATAAAAGGATTAAAATTGTCATTTTCTATGCGTTTCTTAACCTGTTAAGAGATACGAAAATAAATGGAAACATTTTCAGATTCAGGATCTAAAAACATAATGATTGCAGGTGAACAGATTTAATATTATATAAACAATCTCTTAACATACTTTTTTGTCTTTAAGTCAAAAATATTTGTCTCAAAACATCAAAAATGATTTAGTTCCGTCTCACGAACTAGACATTAGGAATAACTTGATATTGGCTCGGATGTGTTTACCCTAGACCATATGAAAAAAAAAAAATTTACCTGGGTGTAAATGGGCAAGGTTAAAATTCTCCTTGACGTGCCCATCGTTCCTCAGACATTCTTATTTCCTCTTTCTTTTATTTTCTCCAGACATTATTGGTTTTGGGTCAGATTCTATGTTAACTTATGCATTTTTAATTGAAATGAGTGTAATCTTTGTATTTATTCATGTATTTCAATGGTGAAATCGTTGAATTAGCGTTTTTGCGACCCTTTTTAGTAATAATTGAAGACATACATTTTCAATGAATGTGCGCTTTCTAATGTAGTAACTGATTCAATGAATTAATAAGTACTTTTGCTGTTTTTTTAACAGAACCTTTTTGGGAAATGTGTCTCCCAAGTTTATCAAGTTCAATTCCATATCTTTCCTAGAATGGTCGACAAGATATTTTGATTAAAATTATTAGAGGAAGAAGATGATCTTATGGACCAACTAACAAGATAGTAATAGTAATAGTAATCAAACTTCTCTCTGAATATGCTTGCGTGCGAGCAACGAGCAAATTCTCAGAACCTTCGGCACGTCGCGGTGCGGCGCGAGTCACCATAAAGTGTAAAGAACTATACAACTAGGGAGTAAGGCAGAGGGGGTGGGAATGAATGTGATGGAATGAAGGGAGAGGGGGGACTTGAGATGTTGGAAGAAGTAGGCGAAGAAGGAGAGGCCGGAGAAGAAAAAGAGCTAAGAAATAAGTAGAAGGAATTTTGCCTCGGACTCGGCCCGGTTCCCGCGTGCAATTGCTGCGCGACAATGTGACGTGGTCGTTGCTCCCACCCCCTCTTGTCTTCTTTCATCCTCTTTCTCCCTGTTACTCTCCTTCTTTCTCTGTCTCTCCTACTTTGTTATCGGGCCAACAAGTTAATCCTTATAAATAGCCCGAGCCCACGGTTATATTTAATCCTGACCCTCGCTTTTAACGTTGATACCTCCTTGGCTCACTCTTTCGCCCCCACTTCATCTCTCTGCAGTTCTTACTCTTTCCTCTTCCTCTCTCTCGTCCGATCGCACCATCCCATTTTCTGTCTGTTTGCCACATTTACCTTAATTCGCATGCCCTGATTTTCAGCCAATCCTCCTGAAAAAAAAATCAGAACGATAAGCAGCAAGTTGGCCGACACTAACACTTCTTTATGGGTTCATTCAAGTATTACGTAACCAAGTTCGCTGGGGTGGGTGGTTACACACTTTCCAAAAAGTGTGTAACTTAATAGGTAATTGGACCCAAAGAGTACAATTTCAGAGATTAGGGCTGGTTTCGCGGTCTGTAGTTATTGAGCCAAGAAGTTGCAAGAAAAAAAATTGTCACTCTCCAAGATTTGGAGGTTTTGAAGTGAAGTACTTGAAAAAATTAAAATTATTTTGAATTTTAAACACCCTGTTAATGCCATTTGCCAAAATTAGCTCCGATAATTTGCAACGTTTAATCGGGACTGAACTTTCTTTAGTCTGTGCATAAAAGGGTCAGCCCGAGTTAATCTTAGGGCCCTGATGACAAAAAAAAGCGGGACTGCAATTACATTCTTAGGCAGTTTGTCGCTTGGTATTTTAAACCAAGCTTTTAATAATCTCACATGGTCTCTTTATTAGGCGAACCGACTTGTATAGTTTAGCATAGTTTCCGTCTGTTATTTTATTCTTCTCGTTTTTTGCATCTCCAAATCTTTAGAATCAATATTTTCAATTATTGACTTTCCTTCAATTGTATGCATTTCATTTATAGCATATTCTTTCATCTCTATTCTTACATAACAAAACTCGTTCATTTCTCTCAAACGGTACTTGAACTGCATCGGCAAGTTTGATGATATCTTCCTCCTGCTTGATGCCTATTCTTTTTACTTTTCTTATCATACCATAAAGCCAAATCCCTTTTGGGGCATTCGGCCTAATATTATAACCCCGTTTTACTACTAAGGAACAAGAATTTAATATGGAAGAATTTGTAAATGGAATTGACGTGGGAAAGTTTGAGTAAGGCATGTGTAGGAGAAGGAAGCAGGGATAGGTATTTGGTCAGTCTAGAAATCATCGCATGTTGTTTGCGAACAGAAAAAACTTGATTCAATTCTTACTCTTATATTTATTGCCCTTCACTTGAGACGCAGCATTTTCAGTGAACAGATACCATAATTAAGTCGCTGAGCAGAATAAACATACACAAGGCGGCCTCGGCAATATTTGAAGTAAGACCTAATAAAAACAATGAACAGCAAAAGTAAGTCTAGCCTCTTTACATTTCTCTTCTTGAGGGTCTCATTCACACATTCTGTCCATTCCTTCTTTGGTCTTCGTTTCGGTACGCTACCATTTACCCTACCTAGATACACTTGCTTTATTAATCGTACTTCATCCATTCTATCAACGTGACCGAACCATCTCAGCAAATTTCTTTCACTCTTGTCACTCTTAAAAATCCACTCATTACGTACATTGTCCATTAGCGTTTCACCGCACATATTTGCAATGAAAACATCCACCGCGGGCAGGAGCGCGCTGCGACAAAGGCGGCTACGGGGCCACTTTTAACATTGAAACTATAACGATATACATATATATGCCGGTATAAGTGACCCCGTGGCAGCCATATTGAAACCACCAGATGGCGCACGGTAAATTTGAATTGCCTATTGCGCGTCCTTTTTTTGATACGTCCAGGTCTCTCTTCCATACAAAAGAGTTGGTGCAATCACAAAACTATATGTTGCAATTTTCCTTCATTTTTTACACTTTTACTTTTAGTTATAGTCCGTTTACTGCCGATAATCTTTCTACCCTCATTTAAATGTCTGAAAATCTCTGCATCCATCTTCCCGTCAGCAGTGAATAAACTTTCAAGATACAAGAAATTATCAACTTGTTCTATCCTCTCTCCATTTAGGGTAATATTTGCAATTTTTTTTCGCATCCTTACTTGAAAACACAATAATTTTTGTTTTATTTACGTAAATTCATGACCCATGCTCTTCATGCTGGTATCTAGTCTGCTCAACATCTCCTGCGAATTATCGCCTGATCCAGCCGTAACGATCTTGTCATCTGCGAACGCAAGGCCACGAACTTTCACTGTCCCAAGATCAACACCTTCTTCGTCAAAGAGAGACATTCGCAGACATTTGTCTATGTATATATTAAACATCCAAGAGGACATAACGCATCCTTGCCTAATGCCTTGCCTGATATTAAATCAATCGCTCAGTTATCCATTTACTCTCACACTTGCGTTGCTACCATTATATATTACTTGTATTGCTTTAAGTAGCCACCCAGTCACTCCATATTCTTCTGAGACCTCTCAAAGTTTAGCTCTATCCACCTTGTCAAAAGCTTTTTCCAGATCCAGAAATGCACAAAAAACTTTGTTGTTTACTTTCCGTCTTTTTTCTGTGATCTTTTTCAAGCTAAATATCTGATCCGTACATGATCCCCGGGCATATATTCACATTGTATTTCCCAGATCTTTTCCTTTGTTACTTCCATATCACTTTATTAATAAGTATTTTGGTAAATATTTTGCCCAATATTTGGACCACAGTATTTAGTAGGCTGATAGCTCTATAATTATTACAGTCGCCTCGACCACCCTTTCCCTTGTAGATTCGGACAATAATCGCGTTTCTTCAATCAATCGGAACTTCGCTGTTCACAGCACACATTCCTAAATTAAAACAGCCACATGAACACATTCCGCCACCGAAATGACGTATTTCAGAGGTAATACTATCTACACCAGCAGCCCTGCCATTCTTCAGATTTTTAATTGCGGAAATAATATCGCCGATACCAATTCTGCTTCCACCACCTACATCGGAAATGTCTAACGTATCCTTGTCTTCAAAATCATTTGGCATTTCCTTATCTTCTTCCGTTTTAATTTTATCCTTGCTTTCTTCTTCTAGTATATTTGCTTCCCTCTTTTCATCCCTATAATCATGTATCACCCTAGTCCTTCCCTCATCGCTAAGACCTTCAATATTCAACGTTCTAGAGTACGCTTCTTTTTTTTCTCGTTAACTGCTACGCGTATTTTATCATTCACCATGCATCAACGTCGACTACTCTCCACATTCTCTAATCCAAGTTCTCTCTGGGTTCTTTACTCATCTACTCATGGTATAGAAGTTTTGATATTGGGCCTAACATTTGATTATTGTGAGTATTAGCTGCTGAATGATGAGGCTCTTCGATATTTTCATTACTTATTAAATTCCAAAAGCGCCAAAGACTGAAGTTGAATATGTGTCATTCATCTCCTCACATACAAATTTTTTGTGGTATTCGAAGAGAAGCATGTATCAATGCTGCCATCTTCCCTCTTTTCTCGTGTTACCGACCCAAAAAACCAAAACGCCGTATAAAACGCAAAACTTCAGATCAGCAAAAACTTAGGTTATGTCTAATCCTTCCATTGGAGATACTCAACCCGCCTAATTTCCGTGATTAGCGGATCATTAGGATAATCACTCGCGTGATTAGCTGCACGCTTGTTTGCATTCACATGCATTTCGCCCCTATGCACGTAATGTTCTATTTATGTTTCTTATGGAGTTTATATTGCCGGTCAAAAAGCGGTCTTTACTCGAGACAGTGGGGTGAGGAGTTTTCTCAACATAGGAAGGAACATTGGTAAATTAATGTGAAAAAAGCACTTGTGGACAGAATTTCATTCCAAATTACTATCATATTTAGAAAAACAATGATTCCATTGAAATTCCATGAAATGATTATATTTTAATGTTTCAATTTTGATCAACGTAAATGATGATTGATATTCTGATACTTTTCGATGTTTCTTAATTTTAATTTCATAATTTTTGAATGAATCGTTAAATTTGTTAATTTGATGTGGCAATGACCTTACATGCGTATAGCACAAGGATAACCGTTTTGATTTCGATACAACCAAAATTTTGGAAAATACATAGTAAATTTTTAAATCATTCGGTTATATGAATTCAAAATGATCAATTTTGCTATATGTGTAGCAGATTTTATTAAGCGATAACAGAAAATAACTTACATGCTATAGTAAAATTAGTTATATACATAATAAATATTTTAATAGCTATTGGAAATATTATATTATTCTAATTTTTACTATGCATTGTAGTAACTTTTCTGATACGTTGTAGAATCATTTATAGGTCAATTGTTGTAAAAATTATTACAGTAGTTTTAATACTAGATATAATTATATTGAAGTTTATCATAAGCACATTGTATCCATGCGTTCTAATCTTATATAGTAATCTTTGCTACATGTATTAAAAAATTTTATAAGGTTATTTCTCTCAGTGTACTGACCTATACCAAAAACAAATGGTTTTAGAAATCGCTCACGTTGTCAGCAATATTTCTCTGCAGTAAACTAAAGGAACTCATATAGAAAAAATCTTTCTAGTTTTTCATTCTCCTTTTTAAATAGCAGAAAATTCAACTTTCTGAAAAACGCATCAAATTAAAAAATTCGACGATTCATTCAATAATTATATAATTGTAACGGACAAATTTTGTTATCGATCAGAAATAAGTATATCAATATATAATAATTTACGTTTTTACATTTAGTGCGTTACCTTCCTGTGTTAAGGGTGAGGGGGGATAACGTATTAAAAAAAAACTCTTTCTTTACGATTTTTGTTAAAGATCTGGTTAAAGTAAATGTATTGAAATCTTTTGGATTTATAAAGCATCATAAAAGAAAAACTATAAAAATTCTAATTATTCTGTTAAATTTTGGAAATCGTACTACAACTTCCTTCTGGTTAAATTTCTTTTTTTTTTTAAATACTAAATCCCAACGGTTTTCTGGAATACATACTATACAAAGGTTTTGCACGCTTCAAGTTCCTGCGATTCTTAAATTTAAAAATTGCAATTTCAACAAAATAATTTATTTGAACCAGGAAGATAAACCTTTGAAACAAGAGTATGAATGCTCTACCATAAAAGACATATTTCCAACTTAATTCGTAATTTTTTATCCAGTCAGAGAGAATTCCAACTAAAACGATAAATCTTTCAGTAAAAAGATGAATTTTCAAGCCAAAACGAATAATGAAATGATTAACCGAAACAATTATTTTCAACAAAAAAAAGCGAAGTATCAACAAAATAGTTGAATTTCCAATGAAAGAGTTGAGTCTTTATAAGAAAAGTGAATTTTCAACAATTTAGTTCAACTTTCAAATGAATTGTTGCATCATCAACTGAGTAAGATTATTTGTTAACAAAAATGTGATGATTTATGTTTTAACCAAAAAAGTTTTCAATTCGAAATCACCTACGAAATAATTCAATGTTTACTCGAAAAGGCGTATTCTTAACTGGAAATATCATAGTGGATTTTTCAAGCAAAAAGAGTTAAACAAGAGTAGTTAAATTTTCCTATTAAGCTCTATCAATTCGGTACCTGTTTATGTTAGAATACAAGAAAATGTGAAGAAGATGAGAACAGGCGAAGAACTAAGAGAAGACTGTGATAAGTGTGATAAATTAATAGAGATTTCAATCATTTATAAATAAAACAATAATAGTTTAAATAAACAACCGACGGCAGTAGTAGTACGTCAGGCATTGCTTGGAGGCCTATTTATGGGAGTTGGGGTAATTGGGGATTTCGGGAAGTGATTTGAGTTGAAGGGTTTAATGTCTGCTGATGTCCTGTGGGAGATCAGAAAAAAAACATCAGCAAAAAAACAAATCAGCAACAAAAATTTGTTGCATTTGGCAACAGTTTTGAAAAAACCCACTGGAAACCACTCATACAATATTTTTACATTCTCATTCTGAATGAGAAGGTTATTGGTTGTATGCGAAAAATGACTTTCACGGATTTAATGAAATCTCCACTTTTTCAGACCCCCTAGTCAGAAAAAACGATTTTTACGAGGGTATCGGTCTGTCTGTGTGTTTGTAATCTGTGAACTCGATAACTTTCGAAAGAATGATCATATTAGTTTGTGCTTTGGCACACTTTTTTAAGGCCGGAAAAGAAAAAGACGAGTTCGTCAACCAGCCATTTTTGACCAATGGTTCTGGATTTAATCATCGAAATAGCTTTTTGAAAAAATGAAAAATTCACATTTCTGGTCAAACTATGCAAGGTGCAATAAAAATGTTGAGAACGAAAATGATTCATTTTGAAAACATCAAAAAAAATTTATTCGAAAACACTTTTTTCATAAGATGCATTTTTTTTTTTGAATCGTAAAAGATATAAAAAAAAAAAAATAAATAAACAATAATAATCTTCATAGAAGTAGAGGTTTTCAACAGTTTTGCAATATTTGCAACTCTGTGTATGCATTACACTGTAAACCGAATTAAGAACGTAAGTTGCCGTGTGCGAAGCGCGAGATCCAAATGACGCGCGCCGTAGGCGCTCTTCAGCTTGCGAAGGAAGCGAGCCGCGCGCGTAGCGCGCCTTAAAGTGGGAAGGGTAATCTTTAGGAAGGGTATTATCAGTCAATTTTAATTAATGTTTTTCAAGGTGATAAAATAACTAGATCATTAATTCATTGTAACAACTTTTTACATTGTTAAAATTTAGAAAAACATGTGATTTTCTTTTTTCTTCTACAAAGTGGCGGCCCTGCAGAATATTCCTTCGAGGGTTTGCTTCGAGGCATCGAAAACTGCTGCATCTATCAAAATTTTTCCATTCTTCTGAGACAAAGAAGTTTTTCCTGTTCGATTACTGATATCTTAAAGGGAAAGATAAACCTCTAAAATAATAAAAAAGTTGAAAATTGAAATTTATATCGGCTTTTCAATCGAAGGTCCGAATCTCTGACCATTTTCTCAACAGTTTTGACCCCAAAAAAATGATATAATAACCCGATATCTTTAAACTCTTAGGTATATCCTTTCCTAAAGTACTATAAAGAGAAACCCCTGAAAATTTCAGCCTAATCGGTCAATTAATTTCCAAGTTACAGCACGAGCAGTTTTTGAATAGACTGTTTCGAGATAATCACGTTTAAAGATTTGTTACGGTATAACTTACCTGATTAGTGACTCTGACATTTTTTGAAATATCTCTATAAATATTCAATATTACACTTTTTCGTCTTTGAAGTATATTTTTAACATATTATACATTCAAAATATAAGCAAAAAAAAATCGTTTTTTTTTTCGAAAATCTAAAGGTATCTCCCCCCTTGAGGGGGGATCCTCATATAGATGGCTCAAAAAATCGATTTTTATTTTTATAAATCAATAGTATCATATTTCGTTAGTATTCTGTTAAATTTCAGAGCGAAATTTAGAACGATTACGATACTATACGCATTTCCGCTCGCTGTAGGCCGCTACGAGCTCACGAGTTCATCTCAAACAACTGCGTTTTTCTCGAAATTTGATTTTCATAATTTTTCGATTTCGCGGGAAAGATTACTCGGCCAATTTTCAACGTATAAAAGGAAAAAAAACCATTTTGAAGATAATTTATTCAGCTAGCGGATAAACCTATATAATTTTGCATTTTAGTTTCATCGACGAGATATAGATCCAATAATAATGAATAACACCGATTTTTTTGTTTCGGCAGGCTGTGGCGAGTACAATCCTTTCCGCAAATTTTGAAGAACAAAAAAGTTGCTTCTAATTTTTTTTATGGAATAATTATTAACATCTAAGTTATGAAGAAATATTTTTTATTGCTAAAAATATTGAAGCATATTTTCTGAAATTTTGAAAATAAAATACTTGATAGTTTTCTTTGAAAAAATTCGCAAAGTTGGAGTGAATTTTTGGTCATCTTTTCTTAAAATACTGGAAAATCCTATATTTTTAGGAAGCATGAGACAAAACTAGACATGTGACTGTCGGTATTCCGGCTATGGCGCGAAATCTGGCGTACTGATATTACTGCTTGCCAAACATGAAACATGTGCTTCAATTGTTGAGTCGGTACCCCATCCGGACAGAATTTTACTGAACCTCGCCGGATTAAAACAGCTTGTCGGAACCGCGGTCTCCTGTCACTCCGGCGCGGCGGACAGTCTAGTCCGGGAGCTGGGTACCTTCCCGTATGCAATAAGTTGTCCAAGGAAAGTTATGTTTAGAAGAAGGTTATGTTTAAGTTGCAATCGTTTAAACAAATTATGAAAAAAATCATTTTATCGTATCGGACAATTCTTTTTATGAAAATATGGCTTATTTTCAGAAGAAAAGATTTCTGGTAATTTTTCCATCAATTGCCTTTTTCAGAAGTTATGATTTTTTGAAGAACGAAAAATTTAACTTTTTTTTCCAACTTTTGATGTTGATAACTTTTGTCCCAATAATTATTTCTTGAAAATCAAAAAAACGTACTTGCTCCTTAAGAATTACCCTACACCTTGGTCTACGTTAATGCTGAGTCTTTGGTCTAAAAACCCGACTTCGCCCCGTCGAAAATTCAGCAATTTTGCAGGCTGCGAGCCTGGTCAGCGCTATGTTATGAGCACTGCAAATTAACAAATTGTCAACCCATTTAACCAATTACCAATTGAAAAGAATTTGAATATATTAGGTTGCTCATTCAACTTTGGAATTCCACGGTCATGTTTGCTTTTCATAATCGATGATTTGATAGTGTCGTTCCGAAACGGAGTAGATTTGCTTTAGTTTTGGTTCCTGTTTCCTTCGGGGCTCGGAATGTTCCGGATTGGGACCGTTTCAGCCCAGAACAGGAACAAGGAGTTCGTTCCCTTTTCATGTAGGGAATTCGGTATCACCTAATATTGTATTGATAAGAAGAATTCTGACGAGCTCCACTTTCCACATTAGAATACATCCAATTACTACTTAATTTTCAACGGACTTCCAAGCAACTGCATCCGTTCCTGCATCCAGTCTCATCAACTCTGGATCTGAAAAAGAAACATGCCAATTAAATTGACTCAAAATGATGTGGCAAAAATAATCTTTTACTCAAACTTGACATGCTGGTCCAACTTGACTCTTTGTAGCACCCGGGTGGAAACTTAAACCAAGAACCAGGTACATCCGTCTTTCCGATTACGAGTCCGGGCCGACCGTACCGGAACCGGAGCGTATCCAGCACTGCACACTGATTGCCACGATGGAGCTAATGAATGACTGGATGACTGCTTTGCGTAGGGATATCTTGCGTAGAGAAATTAATTTTACAATTTAATTAAGTAGTAGATAAAACTCCTTTGTCTTTCTCTCTATCTTATCTTGAACACCCTCCGCTCCGTCTTTTCTACTTCTTTTCAATATTCCCCATGCTAGGAATTATCAATCAACTCAATGTTATCCAATAGAACTCGCTTTGAATGGCAGTACGTTACAGTCGATGGGGATTGAAGTTCACTCCACAAGCATAAAGCATGATTCACAAATCGCCAAAGGTCTCTGAAGGTCTCGCGGACTCTTATCGTGATTCAGATTAGGAACGTGACCAATCTTACTATGTATGGAAACATTGTTTTTCACCATATTCTTGCCTTATGACGCATATCGATAGCAGTTAAGTGTTTGAAAATATAGTCTTCATTAAATGATTTTTATATAAATCGAATGTTTAATTTAGAAAATTAAATTCCCATACTTTCATGACAACTTAACTGAAATCCCGCTTTATGCAACGTTTTGGGCATGGTCTCCCGATAGCCTTGGCAAATAGGAAGGTACACGAAAGACTTTTTAATGAAAAGATAATTTTTCGCGTATATTTCAGAATGAATGCGAAATATTTGAGCGCGTGTTCGAACTTTTTGCGTAGTGAGTGCTCGGCCACGCCTCCCGCTCGTTCCCTCGGGTCCCCTCATCCACAACTGTGATTATCGGCATCACAATAAGCGGGATCGTTTAAAGCGGGATTCCAGTGTGACTCTCCAATTCAGATTTATAGTCTTTAGGGTCCCTAAGTAGAATATTTTGAAAAAATATTTCTATAATTACACTCAGAGAAATTTCAGTTTGTACCAAAAGGATGTTTTCGATACAAGCGGAATCTATTCTAAAATTTGAAGTTAGAGGATTTTCATTTGTCTCGAAAGGATTTTAGAGTAGTCCAAAACAAAAAAAGGCAAGAGGACGATGCTTTTGTTTCTAGACAACTTTTTCTCTGAGTTTATTAATAAACTAATCAGAGTACACCGGCTGAAACGGTACTAACTTCCCTGATTAACACCCGAACAAGAAGATTTATTCCCGAACTTTTTATTAGAGTATCCAGATCTTGAAAGCTGCCCATAAATATTCCCCCCGAGTGATCCACCGTAACATTCTCGTCGACCCCTTCCTGGAAACCCACGTGGTTTTTTTTCATTTCTTGTTTTTCATTTCATTTCTCATTAAATAAAAAATTATGGGGTATATTTATTTTTGTTATTCTTTTGGAAAGAATCTGAGTCAACAAATGGCGATACTAGTTATTCATACAAATTATTGGTGACAGAGAATACATCTTTCCCAGCATTCTTATTAACCCCGGGGCCCGGACCCCCCCCCCCCCCCTCCGTCTCCTCTCCCATGTAGACAAACGTAGTCTTTCGTCAAACCCCTTCTCCTCCTAAGGGAACCACGTGGTTCTTGGAAGGCCCCTAATCCGAAATGAGCTTGTCCTCTATTTTTACGAAACTGCATGTTTGAACGTCATCAGCGTTTGGGTAATTTACTCGAATCGACTCAATTACTAAGCACTCGACACCCACAGCTATCTAGAATATAATGTCTGACAAACACTGCCCTTTACTACTTTTCAAAACTATTCTGCAGCTCATGCTGTTGAATATTGTCTGGTTAGTACCGTTTCTTTCACCTGTGACTTAAACTATCTTCATTCAATCATAAGAACTCAATAGCTGCATATGTGTTTCAAAAGTTATCTGAACATCTAAAGACGAAAGGTTCATCAGACAAGTTTATTGATGAGTTTTGTTTTATCTAAAGATTTGTCAATTTACCTAGTATAGACTACCTATATATACCAAATTCAATACCATCTGTACTCTGAACAATACTTTTATATCAAATAAAATCTCAACAGCAGAAAGATCATCCTCTAAGTGGACTAATCTCCACCCTATCTCTAAATTTATCTCTTGCCGGTCTCTCCACTTCATATCCTGTCATCTCCACTCTCGACTCTTGTGACTTGTGTGCGTTTTGCACGACGAGCAGTGCGCAGTGACCGTGATGACTTTCCCTACGTCCGCCGAACCTTTTTGTACTCTATTTCATCTTATTTCCCCTCTTCCCTTGTCCATTCCAGCACTTCATCCTCCTCTTCCCTTATCCTCATAATCTCCAGCTCCACCGCCCACCCATTTCGTACCATTCCGTACGCCTTACCCGCTACTACACAATACACATTACTCGCGATGCGTACGCTGCTCTCAGGGAACACTCGCGACTACAACGATGACGACGACGTCCTCAGCAACGTTGACGACACACTATCGATCGCGGGCGTCGACGTCGCTGCCGCTTGGTGGCGCCCTCGTTTCTCGCGAAAAGCCGCTCGCCACCACCCACTCGACCACCCGTTGAACCCGCACGACGTCGTGAGAGGGGTTCGAGAGGGCGCTCCGGGTCCAATCGCACCGTCGGTAGCGGCGCGCCGGTCGGGTCGCCCGGCATGTCCGTTCCTGGTCGTGAGAGCAGAGTCCGTCCGCCACGCAAGATTCGCGATCTCCGGCTCTCGACATCCGCGGACACTCCCGGCAGAGATCTTCGTTTTGATAGGCGTCTAGGCTGCTTTATTTCTTGTCAATTGACTGTCCCGTCTCTCGTGGACGCGCAAGTGTGTAGCCCGTCGTTGTGAAGTAGTTCGATTATTGGTACCGTGGCTCTCCTCTCGACCTCATACCGTCATACTCGTTCTGTCGGACTCCAGAGGTAGGCGTAGTCTTGCGAGAAAGTTCCCAGTGGCATATCGCAGCCACCCCCGTGAGTTCCATCGCCCAGGGGAACCGGCACCACTCACATGCCCGACCAGCGGATTTCACCTCCGGAGTACGGTACCGGACGCCTTTCCGGTGCTAGGGCCGTTGACGCATGGCTTCGCCCGGCTAGCCGCCACTTCCCGGCAAGCATGGCCGTCTATGAATCCACCATCATCTTACCCACGCGTAAACTTTGGGTTATGGTACCATCTCGTGAAATTGGATTCATTTTTGACGTGGGATGAACACCAATTCTGGATGACTTGATGCAATTCTGTTAAGAATAAACATGACGAGTTCATATGCGGTGTTTGAGTACAGAGACGGTGTGAAATCTGAATGCATAATATAGTTGTGTGGTCCAACTGATTCATCTGGATGAGAAACTTGGCACGATTATCGAGATTTTAACTTTACATGGATAATCGCAATAAAAAAACGCAACACATGTAGTCGAAACATTCATTTCTAACACATGATTCGGCTATCTAAAAATTTTCAATTGTACATTTTCCCGATGATTATACGAAATCGAAATGCAACGCAAGATACGTGCATAAAACTCGAAAACCTCTACAGCCTCGCTTAGGCTGATCGAGGTTTGGAGAAGCGACAAAAATTCAGAAAACGAATGCTTTCGTCGTCTTTTTTTAAAAACAATTATACCCTAATTAAAAAGATTAGATCAGCAAGAAAAATCAAGATTGGAAATAACAATGATGATAAAATAATGAAAATTGTGGGTTCAAATCTATAGAAGAAAGGAGTGTCAAAAACGTGAGGATCTGTCTGAACCACGCGTGTTCGCATCATGGCGAACGTACTTTGCAGATATCGGTCCGACGACCCCGAGATAGCAAGATTCAGTTGCATGAAGACGCTTGATGTAGACAAAAATTCGTGAGTGTCTATTACTGTGCACCGATACCATTTTACGTGCTTCGATCTTATCAATCAGTGGTACTTTTCGTGATTATGGAATTATTGATCATGAATCCGTGGGATGTGGCACGTTTCGGTCTTTTTTAAACGACTGGGCTCGTGGTGATATTTTTTTGTGATTTTATTTACATTCTGTGGATACCCAGAGGATAAAATGGGATTATCTTGAGGATACATTGAATAGGTGAGATTAATTTTTGCATGTGATTTGCAGCTCTAATTTATCTAGAATCTGATTTTTAATTGAACAATTTGTACTCCAGTTTGCAGATTTATCAAAGAAAGGAAATGCTTTATTGCGATGTTTAAACTTCAAATAAATGGAAATAATTATCATATCGATTATATGATCTATAATGTCAATATGATAAAATATTCTATGTGAAATGCCGCGGAGGTCCCGATAGGGGCCGCGGTGATGGTCTGTCCGTTCAATATTAGTGCTGTGCCTGGACTGCCCGAATAGTGTCTGTTGATCGTTGCAGTTTCATAATTTAATTTCAATGAATCAAGGCATGTTGATTGCAGAAAATGGAAAAAGTGAGATTAGAAACTCAAATCGGACCGATGGCGCTGGCGATTTGTTATTTGAACCAATCTTATGACTAGTGTGAAGTCATCTGAGAAGGGAATACCTGCACAAAAGCACGTGTTTGCATTTTCACCACGTAACAGTGGCCTGAATTATTACATTTGCAGATCAGATTCCTATTAGCACCATTCTGAAGTTGAGTACAAAGTTAACGCGATTCTGATCATCGTTTGATGACTGTGGTTATCATACAGCCTCTTATGATTGTTGTGACTTGTACTTGACATTATCTATGACCGATAAGATTCGGAAGTCACTTTCAATAGCTTGAGAGTGCAAAAATTACCCAATTTGAGAAGTTACTTATTCAATAGCCTATATTAGTATTTTTTAACTGTTTTATTTACACAAAATATTGTCATCGTATAAATTAAAGCGAATTTTAGCAAATACATATATGCAAAATATGGCGTGTTCGAAAAAATGACATTTCTGTCTGAACTTATTATTACCCTCTAAATTTTATGAATCGGCATGCTAAGATCCTTGATTTACGTTAAATTGAAAATTATGTTACTCTCATTAAACCAAAAGACTGTTAATTAATAACGGAAGTTCTAGTTACACCAAGAATATTTTTTTTTTTTTTTTTACCAAATTTGAACACAACATACAGAGTTTCTAACACTGCATTCATTTTTGATTATTGAGCCAAATCATATCGAGGAAAATCCCTACGTCATATTTTGAAATAACATTCATTTTCTGCTGAGAATTCAAATACTTGGTCCTCATGTTACATGAAGGCTCTGAAGTTATGCTTGTTGCCGGACGTCTCTTAGATACTTGAAACTTGAACTTTCTTTACTGGGATTATTATCATTATTTTCATTATTGCAACTATGTGGAATAAGCACAAGGGCATTGTAGATTAGCGTATCTTTGGAAGGGAAATTCTTCGTGCACGTAATACCGTTCGATGTGTATCAACAAAAAGACACTCAAACTATTCAATGGTCCTAAAATTACTTTGAAGTATTTTTTCTTGTCATCATAGGGCACGATCCACCTAGTAAATTGTTTACCGCATATAATAGAGGTTATAGTTTTAACCCAAAGCGGTAAATATTGCCATGTGTTATTTGACATAATTTGAAGTATACACACTTAGGAGACGTTCACATGTTCGATAAGAAAATAGTTTTGAAAAGACAAACGGGATGCTCCGGAGATGGTGTAGACTTCCTATAATAAGTTTCATAAGCTGAGGCAAGAAGGTGCTGTAAACAAGAAGGAAATGCATATTCGGTACCCAAATGTAGATTAGTAGCAGTGTCAGTATTGGAAAAAATCGTTTTGTAAATGATTTTCTCTTCCTTCATTTTCCCGAGGAAAATACAGCTAATCAGTTAGATAATTTAATAATTTATTAATAACATAATAGGTGAAGAGGAAATGAATTCTTAATTATTTCTTTGGATAATTCCAGTGCTACCTAAGTCAGTTTGAATAACAAAAATACTTTTCTTAAAAGCCACATTCTTGCCTCAGCTTCTGAATAGGTATGATATTGCGCTAACCTGGCGGAATTCACTCTTCTTCCAAGGTTGCACTGGCAAAATATGAATTATCAGAAATTCGATTGAAATGTATTGACATCTTTTTTTCGTAATTCTGCGGCGAATTGAAATTCTGGTTATTTTTTGTTGTTGAAAGGGGTTAGGTTGATGATTTACCACTTCATTTTCAAAGGTTGGTCTAAAGAGTATCGTGGTAAGATAAGGGTGTAGGGGTACAAAATTAGCTGAGATGAAGTATCATGCATCTATATTCATTTATTTTGCAATGTAAAACCACCACTTTCTGATAAATATTTACGCGTCTCACAATTAAGTTTGTCAGCTCGCAGAATCTATAATGGTTTCTTATTGATCTATTCTCTCGGCTCTCCCTTCTTTTCCATCACGCGTCTATCTTCTCGTAGGTAGTCGATTCTACCGGAGGTCGTTGAGGGTGGAGGTTGAGTTCTTGGTTTCCTAGGTTTGCCGATAGTCCTACGCAGGACTTTATTCAGAATTTCCTCTCAGTACTGAGTATAGGACTCCTTGCTTATATGTATATCCAAATTCAAAAACAATCATTGTATTTGTCTGATCAAATGCATATAGAATCGTCCTGAAGTCTATCGCGCTTTACTTCATTAGCCACATAAAATATTCTCCATGACTGGTTCAGTATATTTAGTCGGATTCCTATATGTATTATTGCAATTCATTGGATAAGAAGAATTTGTTTGCCATCTTTATGGTACCATAAAGAAATCTTTAATCCAAGTTTTTGACCATTAACCGTTTGCAGGTTATCCGCCATCCTAAATTAAGGGATGATTTCTTGCATCGCATATGACACTCGCATTTTTAATTTAATCAAGAAAACAGTTGATGACATTTTCTATGGAAAATATGAAATCTACAAATTAGTTTATTTGACGTTCTCTCACCGTATTTTGTTTGTTCGTTGCCTAAATATTGATTATAAAAATAAAACTATGGTTGACAATTTTTTTAGA
>WSXT02178972.1:0-21478 GCA_011762715.2 Neuroterus valhalla | reverse complement strand
TAGAATTTTTTGTTCAGTTTTGCACAAGGAATTGGCACATACAAGGAATATGATGAGTTGAGGATCACCCTGTATATTGTGGATTCTTAATTACCGATTATTTCTTCTTTCGGAATTCTGGAGGGAGCTACTGCAATATTGAATTCTTTAGACAGAGCTGAAAACATTTCATTGCTGAGAGCCTAGTGTAGGATGTTTTCCACCATGTAGGTCAGTGGTGTGTCCTTTACTGAAAGTGATTTGTCAAATTTTGTTCTTTGTTCTTGAGTAAAGATATCTTCAATCGATTAGGGTCGGTCAAATGATATGCTGTATAATGTGGACCATTTGTCAGATCTGAGGGTGCTGGATAAGAGAAGATGGAGTTGTAATAGTTCTTTGGAGGTATTGTGTCGGGAAAATTTGGTATTTTGAATTCTCTCCTTCAAGAGAAGCAAACTTGTTCCTTGTAGAATAGACTCGGATTTCGATTTTTCCAAATGTCCTTTAATTGCCAACGTTTTTGGACGATATTGTTGTCCCTACATCGTCCTAAGAAGACTCGAAACGTTACCAGCTTACCTTGAGAAGGCCTAAGTTTAATGAAGGTTTTAGTAAGATAATGCTCCCCGTGGAGTTCTTTGATGGAAGATTTGGTGCTAGCACAAGCATCCATTATGATTGAAGGAGTGTTTTGTGTGTTTGATCTTGCACGAGACTAAAAATTTTGTTGCAGTTCGCATCTTTAGGACTGACCTGAAACTGGGCTCCAGAATTATGTTTTATATGATGTCTACGATACCTGCGATTGATCGAAGAATCCACCGTAGGGACTGATTGAATATGATCAGCCAATCAAATCTTTTCCAAAAAGGAAAAGGAACTCTGGGAGGCGGAAAGCCAAATCGGATTAGTAGCATCGGAGTAGTAGCATCATCATATTCATGTTATTAGGGTGTTTGAAGATCTCGATCGCTCCTCTATGTCTTCAAGGAAATATTGTTCGTTTTTGCGATGATGGTTGTTTTGCCGAATAAAACTCTATCTCCTGTTTCGATATGATGCTCAGCTAAGAACTGATTCAAATTCTTTATTCCTTATAAATTGTTTATTTTAATAATTCATTATAAATAGCAGTGTTTCGACAGCGATACTGGGAATGAACCTTTTTTCGCCATATTGTCCGACATATGAGTGCGTTGTCGGGTGAAATGAAGTTTCCATACCGTGATTATTGCTCTAAATAATGCATTACTCCATTTTATTGCTAAAAATTCTATTCACGTAATTTAGACAAATAAATTATTCTTTTCGTTCACAAACGTTGCAAACCCCAAGGCATGTTGTTGACAGAGCTCTTCCCAGAATTTTAGTTTGAAAATTACCTAAGAATACTCATATTTTGAACAGTTGAATCCTAACTTTCAACATCGAACGTAAAATTAATTATCCAGCTAATTATTGCTCTTGATTATTTCAATCAGCTCTAAAGCTGCGAAGGATCCTCAGCACTTCATGCAGCTGGAGCATATTTTATGTCGTACATATAACAGTTTGATTAATTTGGACGAGTACGAGAGGAATTAATAAGACGGAGGAGTCGACCGACTCACGACAAATTTTATGGTCGTTTTACGTTTTACTGGTTCGTAATTATTCATCTTGCTCCGACCTCTTGGATAATACCTCGAATTTACGAAAATAACTGTCCCCGGAAAAATAAAGAAGAGGGAGCAAAAATGTGCTTGAATTACATTTTTGTTAGCGGTAAATTTTCCTTACTCCAGATATCAGATACGTTGCAGAACTACTTCGTTTTTACGGTCTCACTTGACGGCCAGGTATCTCGAATTTGCATTTTTTATAAGGAAATACCTTCTTGTTACTCGCGACCCACGTTCCTCTAATCTCGGGAATATTTGAAAGGAAGCCGATGAAATGTTTTGTGTGGATAGTTATATGTTTATTTATGTTTACGTGTCCTTTTTAATATTCTAACGGATTCATTCAATGAAAATTGAAGAGTATATTTGAATCCATTATCCATTCTCTATCTTTTTTCGTGTTCTCAGGGGCCGTCCATAAACTACTTTATCAATTTAAGGGGGAGGGGGGTCGCGTCAAGAATCACGGTTGGTAAGTATTCCATTTTTTTGTTGAAAATTTATATTTTCAACTGAACATTTTTCCGCCTTAGTTGGGAATCAAAGAATTTGGTAGAAAATCAAAGTACATGATTTTTCTGTTGGCTCAACAATTCCACAATTTTCTTTAGAATTTATTTATTGGTGATACATTCATGTATTTTGTTAAGTTTGGCAATTTTTTCTTCAAAGGTAATCTTATGGGTTGGAAACCCAACTTTCTTGTTAGGTCGTCCATATTTTGGATTAGGAATTCAACTGTTCTTTAGATGATTCTTCTCCTTGGCTCTGAAGTTCAACAATTCTGTTAAAAATTAGTTTATTTTGTTGCAAATTTGTCTATTCAATCGAAAATTAGGACTTTTGGTTCCAGCATTTTATTTTTGTGTTCGAAGTTCGATTATTTTGTCATTTGAAATCAATCAATAATTATAATAAAATAATAAAACGATAATTGAAATTATATAATAATAATAATTGATTAAAGTCAAGTTCGTTCACCAGACATTTTTGACCAACGTTCATGGATTCAATCATTGAAAAAATAATGAAAATGAACCATTCCGTTTTGCATTAACACTACGCAATATGCGGAAGGAAATTATGAGACGAGAATTGTCCATCCTAAAAAGTTCTTCTTTGTACCAAACCAAGCTTCGGGACCTCCTGATTCCGAAAAAGTAGTTTTTACGTTGGTGTCTATCTGTCTGTTGTCGTCGTCGTCGTTGTCGTCGTCGTTGGTGTCTGTATACTCGATAACTTTTGAAAGACTAATCAGAATGGATTGCCCTTTGGCACAAATTTTGAGGGACCAAAAATACAGTTCAAGTCCGTTAACCTGTTATTTTTGATGAAGAATCAAAGAGGGGGGGGGGGCATTTTGAAAAATTTTTGGACTTTTTGACTCAAAAATTGTAAGTTACAATTCCTTGTAGCACGTAAAAAGTGAAACAATTTGTTGTAATCATTTTTTCGATAAACGCAAGATTGAAAACAAAGTCAAGGAGAAAAAATGTTTATTCTTAGGAGCCCTACAAGATCGTCAACATAACTTTTTGAATTTTCTCGAAAAATCGAAAATTCTAATTTTGATCGCACAAAAAATAATGGAAAATAATCTCTGAACTCGATAACTTTCGAAAGAATGATCATATTGGATCTTGCTTTTGCACCCATTTTAAGGGATCAAAAAGACAAGTCCAGTTCGTGAACCAGTTATTTTGGATCAAAAATGAAAGAGGAGGAACATTTAAAATTTTCTTTTTCACTTTTTTTCCCAAGATTTAAAAACTGTAAGAACGGTTTCTTGTAGTAGGTTAAAAGAGAAACAATTTATCCTAATGATGTTTTTTATAAAAACGAAATTGTCAGAGTTGTATCATTTTCAAAATTCAAAAATAGAAACGAAAATGAGAATTTTTTGCCAAATAACGCAAGATATGGAAAAAAGTTTCAAGAAAAAAAAGGTTCTTTTTGGAAGCCTTTTGGGAGGATGATCTTCACAACTTTTTAAGTTTTCTCAAAAAATCGAAAATTCAAAATTTGCCCGCAAAAAATAATGAAGAATAGAAACATTCATATTTGGGTCAAACTATGCAAAGTACGAGAAAGTATAAATGCACTAAAATTGTGGACCCGAAAAAGATCTACAAATTTAGTAAAATTAACTTTTTGATTGGACAAGTAGTTTTCGCTTCTTTTTTAAAAAATCATATAAAAAAGGAAAAAAATTAACTTTAGGACAATTGACACAAACCTATGAAAAGTCAAATAGACACAAGTTCCTTACCAGGAAAATATCTTCAAATGTGTTATCAACTTCTTTAACAGGATATGTAGTTTTCATTTCAATCAGGAAAAATAAGATTGATAGAGAAAATTTCTTCACCGGAAAAATATCTGTAAATTTGTTATAATTTTTCCCATTAGACGCATAGTTTGTGTTTCAGTCGCAGAAAATAAAATTAAAAATTGAACATTGAATTTCTAGATATACTACACAACATGTGAAAAAAATTAGGCAAAAAAACTTTTCTACCGTTTTGGACAAACTTTGAGCGAGGGCGCAGCGCAAGATACGCGAAGCAGGCGATAAGAATGTGCCCACGCGGTGGGCAAATTTTTTCATTATTTTTTGTGTGATCAAAATCGGAGTTTTCGATTTTTAAGAAAATTCAATAAGTTGTATACGCGATCTTGTAGGATTCCCAAGAAGAAACATTTTTTCTCTCCCAATTTCTTTTCAATCTTGTGATATTTGGCTAAAAATTTTGATTTTCTTTTACATTTTTGAGTCTTAGAAAAAAAAAGTTCGTATAAATGTTCAAAATGCTTTCTTTCTCCGATTTTTCATCCAAAATAGCCAATTAGTCTTTCAAAAGTTATGGAGTATACACAAGACAACGACGACGAAGAAGACGACAATGACGACGAAAACGACAACGGCAACAGACAGACAGACAGACAACAACATTAAAACCACTTTTTCGGAATCAGGAGGTCTCAAAACGTGAAGATTTCATAAATTCCGCGAAAGTTACTTTTCACGTAAAACAAATACCTTCTGATCATGATGAGAATATAATAATAAATAAAGAAGATTACAACAACAAAACAAAGGACCTTCTAACTGACGACACATGAAAAAAGAAGTGAAAGAAGATTCCACTAAAACAATTATTGACAACAAAATGAAAATACTTCGGAAGGACGCTTAACTTAACAAAGAAAAAATATCTAGATTGATACTCACCAATCCTATTTCTCCAAGACTTTACGGACTCCCAAAAGTGTACAAAGACAACGTTCCACTCAGACCCATCTTTAGCGCAATAAACTCACAAACCTACAACCTAGCACGCTTCCTAACCAAATTCCTGATTCCTTGGACAGGAAATACTATCACTCGCGTTCAAAATTTTTCTGACTTCTCAAAAAAGATACAACAGGTTCACACTCAACCTCAGAACATCCTTGTAAGTTTCGACGTAGTATCCCTCTCTACGAGAGTACCAATCCCTGATACAATCGATATCATCAAAACCATGGCAAACTTTCCCTTTGATCGTATACCTTTGATAGAACACTGTCGCAACAATGCATACTTCTTTTCTGATAACAATGCTACCAACAAACCTCAGAGGCAGCTATGGGAACCTTCATTTCATCTGAAATAGCTAACTTCTTAATGGAACATCTGGAAACTAAAATCTTCAACCAATTCAAGCTCACACTACAATTATTCTAGTTCGTTACGTTGACGATGTTTTTGTAATCTGGAGAGATGAACTGGATGAACGACACAAATTTTTTTATTTCATCAACCACTTACATCCTAACATCCAGTACACCATGGAAATTGAAGAAAACGGAAAATCGACATTTTTGGACGATTTGGTTTATAAAATATCTGATAACACATTAGGGCATGAAATTTGCAGGAAACCTACACCTACAAACAGATACAGATACAAAAGATAACTTACAAAAAGATTGACACATTTTCAAACAAACCCTGATGCAAAACGATTAGATAAACAAACAGATCGTTGGAGCAATCAGGAAATACAGAAGAGAAAACAAGTTAACACAACCAACTAAAGAGAAGAAGAGACAAGCGACCATCGTCCGTCTCTACATCCAAAGCATCACAAAACAAAATGAAACAACTCTCAACAAACACAACATTTGAACCATATTCAAACCACCTGAAAAATAGGGCAACTTTCAAACAAGCCTGAAGGCAAAAAAGCATCATGCCATGATTCAGGAGTGCATAATATCTATCGCTTTGATGGCAAAGTCTATTTTGGAGAAACCGGGAAAGCGGTGAGCCAGCGTGCACATGGACATTAGAGTAACGTCCAGCAAAAAAAATTTGCGCTATCAGCATTAACTGAGCATTATTTCAGAACAAGACATAGCATTTTCTTACAAAAACCGTAACCGCAAAAACAAACAATATTATTCCAAGAAGGCATAGAGTAGCAATAGAAATCTTAAAACACTCTGATAACGTGAATTAGGTCAATGGATATACCACCAATCCGATTTTGCTTTTTGCACTCCTAGGGTCTTTGAACAATCATAGGCATCGTAGGGAGCATATATAATAACAACATAACACAATAACAAAATTATTTGTTTTTTACATGGTCAGCAATGGGATCTCCAATTTTACCTGTGATACCTAACATCTTTATGGAACATCTGGAATGGGAAATCTTTATCCTATCCAAGGTCACACCAGAATTGTGGTAAAGTAACGTTGACATGCACTGGATGAACTACACTAATTTTCCCATTTCATCAATCAATCACATTCTAATATCCGATTCACCATGTGAATTGAACAAAACAGAAAACTTCGGAAATTTATGGGAACCGAACTCCTTCAACGAAATACCTCCATGCCTCCTCCCACCACCACCCATCCCAAAAGCAGTCAGTCATCAACTCCCTCGTTTACAGAGTTGTTTCCATGACAGGTAAAGATCATTTAAAAAAGGAATCACTGAACAAACCCAAATACAAAACGATTACACAAACAAACAAATTGATAAAGCAATCAGGAAACACACGAGAAACAAGTCAACACAGCCAACTGAATAAAGAGTGAGACAAGCGACCACCACCCTACCCAACATCCAAGGTATCACATAACAAATAGGCAGAATACTCAGCAAACACAACACCCAAACCATATTCAAACTACCTGTGGAAGTAGGGCAACTTCTAAACAACCTGAAAGGCAAAAAGTCACCATTCGGTGATCCAGAAGTATATCGAATCCCGTGCTCTTGTGGTAGAGTCTATATTGAAGAAACCGAGAGAGTGGTCAGTCCAGTTATAAAGGAACATGAGAGTATAGTCAGGCTGGAACATTTCACACAATCAGCAATCATAGAAAGTCATTTGGGATGAAGTTTCTAGCTCTTTACAGAACTACTTCTCAATTGTGACCTTATATTCAGCAACTCAGCACACATGAACGGAACGTGCACATCCCTTGTTTTAGTACTAAAAGAAGCTACATGTTTATAGTAAGTTAGCGTTTCAAATAACTTTTTGTCTAGCGGAGCATCACATCGTAACAGGACATAGCTAGTCATTTGTCAAAGCAACCGTCATCGCAAATCAAACAAAATTTTTCTAAGAAGGCAAAGAGAAGCTATCGGAATCTTAAAACATCCCAATAAAACGAATGAGAACAATGTATATATTAAAAACTCGATCTGGCTTTTGCTCAGGTTCGACCAGTCCTCACAGTGGGGTCTTGAACTGATCATAGGCATTGTATGGGTATATATAATAACAACATAACCTGGAACCTCAGTTTTAGGCTAGTCCTGAAGATGCGAGCTTCAACGTTCGCAAAACGTCGACCAAATTTATACTTTCAGTAAAGGGGCTTAAGACACCTTTTGGGACTCGTTTAACGATATAATAGAAACACGTGATTCAGGCGGAAGGATAATATTACTCGGAGACATGAACGGTTGGGTTGCTGTGCAACCCGATGGTACTGACGGAATACTTGGTCATTTCGAAGACACAAAAACGAATGTTAATCGGGATAAATTGATAAGTTTGTGATGAAAAAAGGTTTTTTTTATTACAAACACCCGAGTTAGGTTCAAAATGATACACATGTATACTTGGTGCAGAAGCGAAATAGTATGATCGACTTTGTTGTAGCGGACAAAAACTGAGATGGCTTGTAAAAGATACAAGGGCTATGAGAGATTCCGAATTAATGTAATAATATTAATATATTAATATTAATAGTTTCAAAAATGAACCTTGGTCAAGGGTGGAGGAGAAGAAGAATTATCAAAAAGTCCAAACAGTCGCAAGTCAGAATAGAGAATTTGCAAAAACCAAAAGTACGAAAAGTATATCGTGAAAAGCTGGATAAATATTTAGGGCATCGGAAAGATGATGGGAAGACAAAATTAGTCAACAAAAATGCATAGAGTGACTGGCTAATACTGCGGAATGGAATTTTCGAGAGTGCTTCGGAAGTGTTTGGTACTGCGACTGTAGGAAGAAACGAGAAAAAAGAAGCGTACTCGAGCATGTTGAATACTAGAGGTCTTAGCGATAGGAAAAGGACTAGGGTCATAAATGACTATACGAATAAAAAGAGGAAAGCAAACATACTAGCAAAAGAAAGCAACACTAAAAAACCGGTATTGTCGCGAGCAGTACATTCTAGCGCGTCGCCCTTGATTTTTTGGTCGCACGCCTTTTAATTTGGTTTCCACGTTGCACAATATGAGTATAGGCAGGACACCTAAACCAAGCTTAGCTGGTGACAAGTAACGAATTTCCAGAGGTTAAACTCTCCTGACAATTTGAGCAAGCACGTGTAATTTGGCAGATTTATCTTCAAATACTTACTGAAATTCTTCCAGTTGCTAATCTATCAATTTTCTTTTCATCCACTCATCCATATTCCAAAGAACACAACAAATTAGGAAATTGTCAACAGACACTTTTCACGGCAACGACACAACGTAGTTGCTTCCGAACGCCAAACTGGTTTTGGGTCGGATACCCAGAAAATTTACCTGTCACGGAAAAGAGAATGGGCTTCATCCTGATACCGTTACAGCTAACAAAGGTTTAGCTTGGACAGCCATATCGGTTTTTCAGTGAAGGATGAAATCAAAACGGAAAAGGATACGAAAATGCGAAATGATTCTGAAGAAAATGAGAAACTATTCTGGAAATGGGTTAAGAAAACTAGAAAAGGAAATACTAGCACTGAGGTATTTGGAATCAGGAATGCTGACGGCGAAATGGTATGGGATTCGAACAAAGTGGAAGACTGTTTGCAGGATTTTTTCAAGAAGCTGTATGAAGATGAAGCCACGGAGGATAAAAACAGCAACACCGATGCAGATACTCTAAAAAAATCTGATGTAGGTAGCAGAAGCATAAGTGGTATCGACGGCTGTGTGAATCCATGAATGTGTTTGCTGTGTATAGCGAAGTTGCGAGTGATTGGAGAAAGGTGATTAGTGCCCCAATCTAAAAGGAATAGCAAAGGAAAGGATCTGGGAAGTTCAATGTGGATTTATGCCAGAGAGAGCATGTGCGGATCAGATATTTAGCTTGAGACAGATCACAGAGTTTTTTGTGCATTTGTTGATCTGGAAAAAACTTTCTACAAGGTGAATAGAGGTAAACTTTAGGAGGTTCTAAATGAATACGGAGTGACTGGGTGGCTTATGAAAGCAGTGCAAGAAATAAATAATTGTAGCAAAGCAAGTGTGAGAGTAAATGGACAACTGAGTGATATGTTTGATTTAAGCAGGGCGTTAACCAAGGACGGACAATGTGTTGATCTTGGGACAGTGGAAGTTCGTGGCCTTGATCAGTTTGAATACCAGCATAAAAAAATGGGTCTCAACATTGACGTGAAGGAAACAAAAATTGTAATATTGAAAAAAAGTGGTGAGAATACAGTATATAACATTGCAAGCTGAAATGTAAAAGATAAGAGTAAGTAGACGCGATTAACATGCAATTCCTGCGAAACATGTGTGGTACAAAACTAATGGACAAAGTTACTAATGAGTGGGTTCTCAAATAACGTGATTTTAGAAGAAACACTGTTTAACAAGGGTAAAAACAATTCGCCCTTATGGTTTGGTCATGTTTACGGAAGGAATGGAGAATGATCAAAAAAACATGTGTATCAATGTGAGATGAATAGTAGCGTACAAAGAGTAACATAAAAAAAAGAATGGTTCGAATGTGTGGATAAGATTCTAGAGAGAAAAGGAATAAAGAGTCATAAAACCACAAGAGCTGGAATAAAAAGGTTTATGGACGTGATGGAACCAGAATGTGTATGCAAAGATGGGTATGTGTAGAGGATAACTGTTCATAATAAAAAGGGGAATTTTTTATGAATGTCTAGAAGGTTGTTTTTGCTTTTCAAGAGAAAGTTTCCATAGCTATTAGAACTTTGAGCAAACAACTTTATTTCCATACGCCCCAAAAAGCAACATCAATTCTAGAGAAGAACAAAGCGAAAACACCAGAGATCCATGTCACATCTAGTTTGATACGCTGTGATTCTTCTTCCTTTGGCTTGAGCTCGATTCTTTAGGAAAATTGAATTGAATTTTTTTTTTAACAGACTTTGTTTTCGATAAACTTTAATGAACGTACATTGCAACATTACAGAATTTGAAACAAGGACGATTGGGGTAGGGTGAGGAGGACATAAGTAAGACGCTACTCGGACGAGTTAATAAATTACATGAATACTTCGAGACTATTTATTTACATACTATTATCGTTAATAAATCGTTAAGATATGATAAACATATTCAGGAAATTCTTATAAGTTAGATCGCTTGTTTTCAGATCAAAGATTATGATTGATACTGAATACAAATAATTTCGGATAGGATTTTATTGCCAAAAATTATTCAAAATTCACAAATTAAACAAATAGACATAGTTTTTTTCACCAAACTAAGAATTTTGAAGCCGGGATACGGATCTCCCGCAGAAGAGTCGAATTTTTTACGGCGAACATGATTTTTGGAATGGAATATTTATTTTCAATGACATAAATGAAGTTTCAAACAAATGGTTGAATTTCGACCCAAAAAAGACCGAATATCCAGCTATTGTTGGATTTTAAACCAGAAAGATTCGTTCTTTACCAAGAAAGATGTTCTTCTAACAAAATAATAAATCCTCAAACAAATACTTGAATTTTTATCCAAAACAGAACATTCAAATAAATAATGAAATTGTAAACTCAAGAGAATGGATTTTCCACCAGACATGGAATACAGTTGAAAAAAAAACGAATTTTAAAAAGTAGTTTGAGTTCAATTGAAGAATAAATTTTCAACGAAAATAAATTCATAAATCAATTGAGAAAGAAAATGTGTACCGAATCGTTGTTGAACTTCGAACCCGTAAATATGATTTTTCGACGAAAAAGTTTATTTTTAGCTACAGGATTGAAGTTTCAACCAAAATAGTAGATTTTTTAACCCAAAAAAGAGTGGTCAATTGATCGCGGATAGTTCTCCAGTTTCTTTAAGTATTATGCATCTGTTGCTCTTGGTGGTGCGGAACTCACCATAAGCTGAAGGTCCTATTCACCTCTGAGTTGGTGGTGAGGTGTGTGAAGGAATAGAGACAAGGTTGTGTCAAACTTTAACTAGAACAGATAATTTGCAAAAAAAAAAATACGACTCCCCAATTAAGTAAATAAATTTTGAACCAACAAAGATGAACTTCTGACAAAAAATATGAAAGTCGACTCTCCAACGCTGGCGAATTTACTTTCAACCGAAAAGAGTTGAATTTTCATTTTTTTTCTGTTAACTCAATTTGCATTCCACAAGAAAAAAAAACAACGAATTTTTAACGAAGAACATTTCAAATTTTACCTAAAAATTAATTTTTAAACAAAACTGTTGAATTTTATCATTGAATTCTATGATTCTCGAACAAATAGTAGAATTTTGGACATGAAAATACGTATTTTCAATTAGAATGGAAAGGATGATTTTTTACTGAAAGATACAAACTTCTGAACAAAAATGTAAATTTTGAACGGCAAATATTATTGTGAATTTTTCAACTTAAAATGATAAAATAAATGATCCTTAACCAAAGAAAGAAGAACTTTCTAAATAAATTCCATTAATCTAGTTAAAGATTAGTTGAAGAAACGAGAAAAAGACGAATTCCAAAAAATTACATAAATCAATTAAACATGAGAAGAAAAAAGGTTTCTTAGCCAAAGAAATGGATTGACAACTAAATCAATGAATTTTTTATTGAACAAATGAATTCCTAACGACGTAGAGCAAATTTTGACCATGTATTTGAATTTTCAGTCAAAAAAGATAAATTTCCAATGGGAAATATAATTGTCCATGAAAGAAGTTTTTTTATTCAAAATAAAAGAGCATTTTTATTGAAACAAAAAGATGGATTCTGATACGAATAGTTGAATTCCAGAAAAAAACGAATAATCTTCAACCATTTCTTAATTTGACTTAAAAAAAAGAATTTTCAATGAAGAAAGATTTTCAACAGGTGCCATAGAAACTTTGAACTTAAATATTGAATTCACCGGCCTGGATTTCAAATATTACATATAATTTGGGAATTCCAACAAAATAATGAAAATTCTAACAAAATGATAGAACTTTCGGCCAAAAGAAATGAAACTGAAATCTAGGAAATGAATATGCAACGAATGAAAAAATGTCGAACAGTACAGTTCAACTTTCGACCAAAAAATTAAAATATGAACTGAAAAATATTTTTAATCTGAATCATGAACAGTTCAATTTTACCAAAATAACAATCTTTTCTCCGAATAATATTTGAATTCTCAACCAAAACGAATGAATTTCTATCCAAAAATATTAATTTCCAAACAATAAGAATAACTTTCTACCAGAAAGGACAAATTTCCATCAAATTATATGAATTTCAACCAAATAGCTGGATTTTAAATTAGAATCAGATTTATTTGTAAAAAAGACGAGGATCTCTTTTAAACAGCAAAATCGAATTCTCAATAAAATAAATCAATTTATCTAACATCTAACAACATAAATCAATTAACAACTAAAAAAGGTAACAATGTATATCTTTTTTAACAAAGAATATTATTTTAGACTTTTTAACTTTGAAGAGTTAAAGAATTCATTTTTGAGCAGGAATAGTTGTATTTCCTCTCTATGTCCAATGATTTTAGTTCGAATTCAGTAGGATATCTAGAGAAAGGCGAATTCTCAACAAAGCCGTTTAATTTTCTACCAAAGGAATAATTTCCAAGTATAATATATATGAGAATGGACATTTTAATCAAAAATAATAAATGACTCAACTATAAACCAAAAAGTTTGAGTGGAGAAATGAAAAAAGGCGATTTTCCAAAAAATATATGAATGAATTCCCAGCAAGAAAGAAATAAACATTTTGAACCAAAAGATGGATTTCTAACTAAAAATAATAAAATTACCAACTGAAAGAAGAATTTTTAACAAAGAAGAATCATTTTCAGCCATCTAGTTCGATTTGTAATCAAAGGAGATCAATTCTTAACGCGAAATATGATAGTTGATATTACAACCAGAACAAAAAAATTTCCGAATTCAAATAGATTCATCAAGGGAAAGTATTATTTCTAACCAAATATTTGAATTTCCATCAAAAACAGATCAATTTTCTACCAGTTAAAATAATTTTTCAACGAAATACATTATTCTTTAGATAAATAGGTAAATTCGTAATTAGAGAGATGATTCTTCAATAAAAAAATGAATTTAGAAAAGAGCAGAATTTTTTTCAACCGAAAAGTTGCATTCATAATTTAGAAAGATTTTAAACAGTTAGATTCAACAAGAAGAATTCTTTTTCGAAAAAATACTTTATCACTCAACTGCAAACTAATGACTTTTTACTCAAGAGGAGTAACACTCGAACAAAAAAGATAATTTTTTACTAAAAAAGACCAGTTCCCAACAAATTTCATGAGTTTTTAACCAAATAGATGAATTTTTACGCAAATGATAACGAAATAATCGTATTTTCAACTAATAAATTAATTTTCAGCCAAAAGAAGGTGAATTTTCAGCAGATAATTTTTTTTCCATGAAGGATTTTGGAAATAACTTTTAACCTTAATAATGAAACCCCAACCAAAAAATGAATTTTGAGTAAAGTAGGTAAACTTTTATCCAAAACGAATCAATCATCAACCAAAAAGTTTAAGAACACAGAAGAGGAAAAAAGAACCTTAAGCAGGTATACGACCACTGTTTGTGATGTTTTTCATGTCTGCTTTTTTGCATTAATAATATTATATTATTGATATATGTTTTTTTTCATGTTGAAAATATATTAAAAATTTATTATTATTAATACATACCAGTAGCCCAAAAAAACGTGAACCATTATCTCTTACCTGTTCGAGATCTTTAACATCAGAAATTTGAAACATTATATTTTTCCTTGAGAATTCATTTTTTCTGGTGAAAAATTCAACAACATCGCCAAAACTTTGTTGTTGTCATGCTAAAAATCAATTCATTATTCAAAAAAAATTTTTTGTTTCCTCTTCGGTCTACTTGAACTTTTTGGTTGATGGTCAATTCATTTTTTTATTTCCACACGAAGTCTACTTTTATTTTTCGAGGCGCAAATAATTATTTTGAATTAAAGGTTTTTCCCCTACAGTTTGAAATTGAGCTTTTTGAAAAAAAGTTTACCTTCTTACTCGAAATTCATTTTTTAGCTGAGGTATCATTATTTAAGTTGAAAATTGATGTCCAAACCTGATTACAAATCATATTATTATTTTGGAAATGCAATTATTTCGTTAATAAGTCATCTCTGTTCGTTTAAAAACAAATTTTTCTGCTAAAAATCCTTTTATTCGATAAGAATTCATGGAATATGTTCGAAACTGGTATTTTTCCGTCGAAAATGGTCCTTTTTGTTTGTGAGTTAATCCTTCTGAGCGAAAATTCATCAGCTTCAAAATCATCTGTCTAAATTGCGAGTTTGACTTTTGGGTGGAAAGTTATTCTACTTTCTTCTAAATTTATTTTTTGGTTGACGATTCATCTCTTCGGTTACGAATTTACCTATTTATCTGAAAAATCATGTATTTTGTTGAAAATTGATTGGTTTCTTATAGAGATTAATCTATAAATATGAACTATTATATTTTTAATTGAAATTTTATCTCTTCTGTTTAAGAAATCAACCTCATGCTCAAAATTTGTTTTTTCCGAAAATTAGTCTCTTTCTCGTTTCGTGAACTCAACTTGAACTAGATTGATGAAATTCAATAAGAGAATCCTACTATTTTTAGTTGAGAATAAATTCTTCAATAATTTTTAGTCCAAAAACCTACAATGTTATTTGTCGTTAAGAGTTTACATTTTTGTTCGGAATATTGTATCTTTTAGAAAAAAATCATCCTCTCCTTCTGCGGATTGTAAATTTTGGCTGAAAGTTTATACCCTCTAGTTGAGAAGTCAATTTTTTTTAGAAGTTTTTTTTATTCATTAATAAGTCTAATTAGAAATAAATATTTCCTTGCCAAAAATTCTACTATTTGTTCGAAAATTTCATTCAAAAATATTTCATTATATTCCAATAATAATCCAACTGTTGCGTTGAAAATTTGACTTTTAGGCTTCTGAGTTCAATAATTCGGTTGGAAATTCTCTTTTTCTTTTTAAATGGAAAAAATGGGAAATTATTCTTTTTTCTTCTGCTCTTGAGAACTTAGTTATCTGATTGATAAATTCATCTCTTTTGGTTGAAAATTTATCATTCTAGTTCGAATTTTATCTCTCCGGTAAAAAATCCTCTTTTTCTTGCTGAAAATAATTTCATAGTTTTTTTTAAGGCAAATTCATCCATTTAGTTTGAATATTATCTCAATGGGAAACAATTCTTTTTTTCAGTGTCGAAAATCATATCATGCATTTCTTTGGGAATTTGTCTTTTTTTAATTTTCTACTCAAACTTGATCTGATGTATACCTTTTTAGTAGACAATTCGTTCTTTTGCCTTTGAAACTCAACAATTTGGTACACATTTTCTTTCTAAATTGACTTATGAGTTTCCTTTAGTTAAAAATTCAATCTTCAATTGAACTAGAACTAGAACTACAAAAATTGAAGTATTTGTTTGAGGTTTCATATATTCTGTTAGAAGTCCATCCTTTCTGTTGAAGAAATAATCTTTTTGGTTGAAAATTCATATTTTTGGTTGAAAAACTCATAAATAGTTGGAAATTGGTTGTTGTTGTTCGGAAATTCCACTACTTTAGAAAGAACCTCAACTATAAAATAAAAATAAATAAAAATAAAATAAACATTGAAGAAAGAAACAACCTTGTCGGAAAATTCATATTTGAGGATTGGAAATTCTAATGTTTTGTGGACAGTTCAATTTTTTTCGTCTTGAAAATCGAGCAATTTGTTTGATTTATTTTCCTCAGTCAACTGTGAAATAATTGACTGCTGAAAATCAATTTTTTCAACTGAAAATGGAACTATTCTATTTCTGGTGGATGATTCATCTTTTCTAGTTACAAATTTAATTATTTTCTTCGCATTTTTTTTCTGCTTCAGATTGAAATCCAAGTATTTGCTCGAGGATTGATTTATTTTCTCGAAAATTCGTCTTTTTGGCGAGGAATGAATTTCACTGGTTGCACAAAAATATATATCAATAATATAATATTATCAATTCATCCATGCAGACAAAAAAAACATCACGAAAAAGAAAATTATATTAGTTGATATTTTAACCGAGAAGATATTTCAAAAGATGGATTTCGACCTGTTCCTCTTCCAAACCAAAAAAAAAAAAAAAATTTGCAACCAAACTGTTTATTTCAAATTTTTGAGTTTCTAACATTATTATGGATTTTTAGAACGAGTAATAAAATTCTTATTCTAAAACTACTTACCTCTCTTTATTTGATCATCGCATTAAAACTGAACTCGAAAACTCACAAAAATCCATGATAGGCCATTGATTTCAAGAATCAGGTAATTCTAATGGAAAAGGCGCTGATCAATTAAAATATCCAAAATATTCGTCATTTCTGCGCAACAAATTTCAGGATCAAATTTATCAACTAGCAATAACTGTAAACATAAGTATGAATTATTTGTATCAAGTTAAGTGTTTCTTAATCGGAATATCAGAATATTTGCATGTGGCAAAATGTGCATATGAAAAAACTTTAACGACACAATAAATAATCTAGTATATCTACTTTACAGTTAACGAATATAGTAAAGGTATGACAATCTAACACAGAAAGCATTTTTTGCATTTAAAAAAATGAGTAACGTCACTTAACTATTCGTGTCAAGGGAATACTTTTGCGTATTTTCGCGCAATGTCGCATGAACGACGTCTATAAATGCTCATATTGAGGAGCAATAAATAAATAATCTCACAAGAAAACATAATTTTTTAGGTAGTAAACAAACCTAGTTTATTATGCTCTTTAAATTATCGCTTGTTGTTCCCATTATTTATTAGCTTAACTGCATTTGTAACTTACGGTTGAGCATTATTCGTCTAATCTAAACTATGGGAGAGACTTTAACGATAGGTTAATCACACTACAGTGTAAACCGAAAGTGATAATGGTCATAATTGCATCAATTAGATCGTTTCTTGAATCAACACTTTACTAATAATATAACTAACATAAACTCCTTTTGCATTAATGTATCCATGTAGAACTTGAGATCTGGATTCAGTGAGGCCCTGTACCGTTTTCTTCATTTCTGATCGAACGCTGATAAGAGAAAATAGAGAGGGCCTTACCAGTTCTGTTTTAGCCTAAATATAAACCAAAAAATTAAATTTTCTACCAGAATAGCCAAATTTTGAAACCAAAAAGGCGACTCTCCAACAGAGCAGTTGAATTTTTAAACAAAATTCTAAACAAATTGTGTCATTTTCAAGTGGAAAATATTCATGTTTAGGCAAAAAAAAAATAACAAAATAAATACATTATAAGGCAAATTGTTCGATTCTGGATAAAGAAAGATAATTTTTCAATGAAAAATAATGTACCTAAATAAATTACAAGTAATTTCGAATCGTGTATGATTTTTCAGTTAAGAAAATAACAAAGTGCAACCCATTTTTGAAATTATCATTCCACACAATATCGGCTGGATTTTGTAAACAAACATTATTGTTTAGTCAGAAATAAAGAAAGTTCAACTGAATTGTTGGGGTCTTGAGCCAAAAAGACGACTTTCCAATACAACAATTATTTCTCAACTAAGAAACTTTTCAATCCGAAAATGACGATTTTTAACAAAAAGGCTAATTTGTAACCGAATTGTTGAATTTTCAATTTAAAAAAATAACTCTCTACCAACCAGTGGAATTTGAAATACGAATATATGATTTTATTACAATAGAAGAGTAGAAATTCGAATAAAAGAGTTGAATTCCCAAATATACGAGATTTTTCAATAAGAGGATTAACGCATTGGACCCGATTGTAAATTCTTGAGCGGAAAAAAATAATTTCCAACCAAGGAAACATTTTTTTAAACACACAAAATTTTTAGCAAATGGTTCAATCATTGAATAAAAAGATCAGTTTCGAAAAATAAAATTAATTACCGAATTTTCAGTATAAAATCATTTTCGCGAAAAAAAAAAATTTCTAACGATAATTGTCTGAAACAGTAAAATTTCTATCAAAATAGATGGTAGTAGACGAGCGAAATTTCAAGATGAGGGAAGACAAACAACAAATTTCAAAGATTCTTTTCGGAAAAATAAAAGAATTACTAACAAAATATTTGAATTTCTCACGAGAAAAGATTATTCAGTGGAGCAGAAAAGCAATTCAACCCAAATTGTTGAATTTGCGAACGAGTTTTATTTTCAAGTTAATAATGTAATTCAAAACTCAACATTGTAAGATAAAGTTTCCACAGGAATTCTCAATCCCATAATATCCATTTCCAACAAGAAGGCTTATTTGCAACCAAATTTTTAAATTTTTAGTAAAATAAGAAAAATCATGTACCCATTAGTTTAATTTTTAACTCATGAATATGAGTTTATAACAAAAAGGGCCTCTTTCAACCAAACAATTGAATAGTTTATCAAAATATTAGTTAAATTTCTAAACGAAATTCTAACCAAACTGACAAAATCTCAAGCGAGGAAAAATCAACGTAAACAAAAAAATATTTAATTTAATACCTGCATTCCTTACCAGATAGAAATTTGACATTTTCAATCCAAGATTATGACTTTTAAACAAAGCAACTGAATTTTCAGATAAAATTTCAACCAAGTTTTAGGATTTCCAAGCGGAAAATAATAATTTTCAGACAAAAAAATTGGACAAGATACGTGCATTTTTTACCAAATTGTTCAACTTTTCATACTTGGAAACATATATTTCCAACCAAAAATTGAATAATTATATTTCAATTAATAATAACGATTTTCTTGAGCGAAAAAGGAACAATTTTCTAAGAAGCAAACGAATTTTTCCTAAAAAGAATAAAGTCTTCATAAAACACATAGACTCAGTCCAATTTTTGAACAAAAAAATCAGTTTTCAATAGAAAATAGAGCTATAAAATTTTGTAGTCAAAACATGATTTTCAAACGAAGAAAGAACTAGTTTTGAACCAAATAGTCGAATTTCCTACCAAAACAGATAACATAATTCTGAAAAAAGGGTCGTGAATTTAACTGAAGCTGATGATTGAATTTCCATAAAAATAGATGGATGCGGACAAAAAAAATTTGAACCGGGGGAAGGATTTCAAACCAAGAAAGATAACTCAGAATTGAGGGAGACCTACAGTTTAAGGTGGGTTCCGAACCACCAAGAGCAACAGCTACTTAATACTTAGAGAACCTAAAGAACTCTAGAGGTACCGGGCTCACGACTCTCCGTGGCCCGCCGAAGCTCTTCCAGAGTGCGAGGCGGGAATCGAACCCACAACCAGACACAGCGTGGACCCAAAGCTCATGCCTTATCCCCCATGACCAAATGACCGCTCCTTTCAATTTTGTATCAAAAGAGTTGGAGTTTTGAAAGAAAAGTTGAACTTCCGACCAGGTAAGATTTTTTATTTATGGGGAAAAAAATTCCACTCAAATTATGGAATTTTCAAACAAAAAAATTTATTTTGATCCAACTAAAAATGAAAACCTTCCATTTTGTTTGAAAATTCATTTCTTTGTTTAAATATTCGATTATTTCGTTGCAGTTCATCCCTTAAGAAAGGGAAATTCATGTGTTTTGTTGGAGATTTAAATTTTTTTGGTGAAAAATAAATTATTTTGGTTTGATATCGATTTTTTTGTTCAAATCTGTAGCTTCTATTTAAATTTCCTCTTCGAATTGACTTCTTTATCGAGGACTTCTCCAACTACTTTTTTTTATTATTCTTTTGTTTGGAGCCACATGTATATGGTTGAAAATTCAACTATTTTGTTGATGCTGAATTCCAATTGGATTAATGTCTCCGACTAAAAATTTGATTCTTCTATTCACTGTTGAGAATGTACCTTTTTATCTGTGAAAAAATACAGTTTCTACTTCAAATTTGATGAGTTTTGCTGAAAATTCCTTTTTTTGAACTTGAAATATAACTATTCTATTTTGTGTTGAAAATTTATGTTTTTGGTTGAAAACTATTTTTTACTGAGAATGTTACTTTTTTACTATTTACACTTTTTTATACGGAGAAATTTACTTTTTTTTGTTCAAAATTTACATCTTTTAGTTAAAACTTGAAAGGCTTATCGTACCGTTGAATATTTAATTATGTTCTTGCACATTCTTCTTTATCGGGTAAATTAAATTTTTTTTTTTCATGTAAAAAAAGAAACCTTTTCAGGTTCAAAACCTTCCATTTTTTTTGGAAATTCATCTCTTTGTTTGAATATTTGATTATTTCGTTGCAGTTCATCCCTTTTTGTTGAAGATTTTAATTTTCTTCGTGAAAAATAAATGATTTTGGTTGGACATCGATTTTTTTGTTCAAATCTGTAAATTCTATTTAGATTTACTCTTCGAGTTGACTTCTTTATCGAGGACTTCTCCAACTACTTTTTTTTATTATTCTTTTGTTTGGAGCCACATGTATATGGTTGAAAATTCAACTATTTTGTTGATGCTGAATTCCAATTGGATTAATGTCTCCGACTAAAAATTTGATTCTTCTATTCACTGTTGAGAATGTACCTTTTTATCTGTGAAAAAATACAGTTTCTACTTCAAATTTGATGAGTTTTGCTGAAAAATTCCTTTTTTTGAACTTGAAATATAACTATTCTATTTTGGGTTGAAAATTTATCTTTTTGGTTGAAAACTATTACATTCTCATCATAATGAGAAGGTATTGGTTTTATGTGAAAATTGACTTTCGCGGAATTGATGAAATTTCCACGTTTTGAGACCTCCTGATACCGAAAAAATAGTTTTTACGTTTGTGTCTGTCTGTCTATTGTCGTCGTTGTTGTCGTCGTTGTCGTCGTTGGTGTCTGTATACTCGATAACTTTTGAAAGACTACTCGGATTGGATTGCCCTCTGACATACATTTTGAGGGACCAAAAAGAGAGGTCAAGTTCGTTAATCAGCTGTTTTGGATGAAAAATGAAAGAGGGGGAGCATTTTGAACATTTTTTTGGACTTTTTTTTCCAAGACTTGAAAAATGTAAGTACGGTTTCTTATAGTAGGTGGAAAATGAAACAATTTATCCTCATGATATTTTTTGATAAAAACAAAATTGTCAGAGTTGTGGCATTTTCAAAATTCAA
>WSXT02178961.1:0-13282 GCA_011762715.2 Neuroterus valhalla | reverse complement strand
GAAAGAAGAACAAAAATAGTGGCTTTGATGCCTTTTTCTTCATTTTTGATTATAACTATTCCACTATGTTATTATTACCCTGTTTGTTCAATAAAGAAGGGATGAGCACAAATTTTGCTCGTGACGCCTTCGTCTTAGAATTTGACCATGGTCATTACACCATGTTATAACTACCCTGCTGCAAATAAATAGATAGATTAAGCTGCTATTTAGAGTACTCAGAAAAACTGCCTGTTTGTTGAAAAATTCTCTCTCTCGGACTCGCAAAAAGGTTTAGACAAGATATAAAAAGGGAGCAGAAATATTGGTTGCGACGCCTTTGACCAAGGGTTTGAACATCGTCATAACCCTTTATAGGTACTACCCTGCTGAAGTTAATAGACAGATTAAGCAGCTGCGCAGAGCACTTTGGAGGACTTCCTTTTTTGAGAAAACCTTCCTCTCTGTGATCTCTGAAATGCTCTGGTCAAAAGAAGAAAGAAGAACAAAAATAGTGGCTTTGATGCCTTTTTCTTCATTTTTGATTATAACTATTCCACTATGTTATTATTATCCTGTTCGTTCAATAAAGAAGGGATGAGCACAAATTTTTCTCATGACGCCTTCGTCCTAGAGTTCGACCATGGTCATTACACCATGTTATAACTACCCTGCTGAAAATAAATAGATAGATTGAGCTGCTATTTAGTGTGCTTAGAAAAACTATCTGTTCTTTGACAACTTTTCTTCTTTGGAATCGCAAAACGGTTTATACGTACTATGAAAAGGGAGCAAAAATATTGGTTGCGATGCGTCCTACCCAATGCTCAGTGTTGACTGTTGCACAATGTCGGAACTACCCTGCTGGAAGAGGATACATAGACTGAGCTACTGAATATTGTACTTGAAGGACTTATATCTCCATAAAAATTTTTTCTTCAATCAACTCCAAATACTTAAAGTCAAGTAAATAACAATGAGCGGTAGTACTAGTTAAGACGCCTCCTTCTCAAACTTCGATTATCGGTATTTCACTAAGTTTCAACTACCCTGTTATGTAAAAAGCGATGAAGTGAGCCTTTTTGATTGAAATAAGTGAAATTTATAATAAATTTATGATATTGACGTCCTTCTCTGAATCTTTGGACGGTTCGATACAGACGAAAAACCATAGGATGGAATATTGTGATGATTTCGTTCTATAGCTTGACCATGTTCATTTCACTGTGCTAGAAACTATCTTGCTGAAAACAAGTAGATTAGGCTACTATGCTGTTCCTCAAAGATAATACCTCCCAAAGGAAACTTCCGTCCCTCACAACCCTAAACTACTGTATTTAAACTTGAAAAAAGTGGCAAAATATTGGTTGTGATGCCTTCTACCCAAAATTTGATCATAGCTATTGCACCAAGTTATAACTTCCCTGCTGGAAATAGATTGAAAGATGAAGCTTCTATGTAGTAAAATCGAAGGATTTGAATCTCCATAAGAATAGTTGGTTCCTTTAACCTCAGCCGATTTCAGTCAAATAGAAACAATGAGCGAAACTACTGGTTGTAACCCCTCTTCTTCTAACTTTATCTATTAGTATTTCACTAGGTTGGAACTATCCTGCTGAAAATAACGAAATACAATGAGATTTTAAATAGCATACCTATAAAAGCCATCAATTTATGAGGAACCTTCCTATCTTAGTCTACGAAACCTGTATAGTCAAACTAAAAAAAGGAATCAAAATATTGGTTATAACGCCTTCTTCCGTAAGTTTGAAAATGGCTATTTGATTACTCTTCGTTCACCTTACGAGGGCTCCTGTGGAACAGTTCTTAATTTTTGAAAATTATTCTTTGAAGGAAAATTACGGAATATCACAGTCCATACTACAATGCAATTTACTTTATTAGAAATTAATAAGATAACCACTCGTGAAATTGAATTTATCGATCCTTCAATTATATTTTATTGACTTTCAATAAAGAATTATTTTTCTTTGTGGAAAATGCAAATGTTTGTCTAAAATGATACAGTTTTAGTTATTTACCTAATTCCCTTTGTGGAAATTCCTTTTTTCAGTTTAACTAAATTTTTTTTTCATTTGGAAGTTTTAATATTCGCTTGGAACTGATTGTATTTTGTTCTCAAGCGCGTCTATTTAGTAGTAGAAGATTCTTCTGTTCGGCTTAAAAATTCTAATTTTTTATCAGAATTTAAACTGTTCATTTTAAAACACAACTATTTGATATGAAATTAGCCTTTTTATTCTTACGGAATAAGAATCCGGTTGAAAACTCAACTGGTTTTTGTACATCTCATCTTATTGGTTTTAAATTAGGCAATGCTATCAATAATTAATTTGATCCTTCGGAATTTATTCCTTCAGGTGAAATATTATTCTACCTAATATAAAATCAATTTTCATAATAATCTTCTTCGGTCAGGAGGATAATATCTTTCATTCACCACTTTCATTACAAATTCAACTTTTCTAATCAAAAGTTCCTGTTTTTCTATTTACGAAATGTTTTTTCTACCTAAAATGTAAGTGTTTCATTGATGGTTGAGAATTTTTTATTTACAAATAAGAAATGATTTCATCTGTTCCAAAATTCATGCGTCTATTCTGAAACTTGTTTTTTGGGTAGAGTATCAATTTCTCTTATTCTCGCCTGAATAAAAAGGTATTGGTTGTAAGTGGATTGTTTACTCTTACTGGATTTTTTGGAATCTCTATATTTTGAGACTTCTTGAATGAAAAAAAAACCTGCAGATTTATCATTTCAAATCTGTTTTTCAGTCCAGTTTTATTTTTTTTATTGAGGATTCATCATGTCATCGGTTCAATTCGAGAAAAAGATTTTCAACAAAAAAATTATATTTGAATTTAGAAAAGATCAAGTTTCATCAAGATACTTGAATTTTTGATTGATAAAGATATTTTCAACAACATTATAATTTTCAACTGAAATAAAGGAAATTATAACATAGAAGTTCAATTCCCAAACAAGTCCGGGAATTTTTAAATGCTAAAGATGAATTGAAAAAAAAAGGAAAAGGAATATTTTAGGAAAAGAATTTTTTATTTTGAATCATAAAAAAGAGAAAAAAAATGCGAGTAGATTGAGGAAAAACTAAGAATTTTTTCAATAAAATTCTGAAGCTTTCAGGGATTTAGAAATGTTGTAAGATAGTACAAGGATGAGCCTAAGATTCATGGTAAAATTTGAACTGATTTTTTTATTTGGAAAAATTAATTTCAGCAGAATATTTAAGAATATTTCCAAGTGCACACAAATTTTAATGCATAAATAACAATTTAACCGTTATAAATTTAAAAGAAATTAGAATAAGTTCAAGTTATATTAGGAGTTTTGAACAAGTTCAAAAATAATTTAAAACTTCAAAAGATGTCAACAAAATAATTTTTCATTTGGAAAAATTATTTTCAAGAGGATATTTAAAGAGATTTTGAAAGATTCCAAAACTGTAAAAATAATAATCTAGAAGATTCTAAAGCTGTTTCTTTCAATTTCGCAAGATTTCTGAAATTTTAGGTAAAATGCTAATCATTTCATAAAATATTCAGAAGTTTTGAAAAAAATTAAAAAATAATTAAAAATTCGTAGAGATTCCAAAAAATGGACAAAATGTGAATTTTTGAATATTTTGAAATAAAATTGAATAGCTTTTAAACATTTTGAAAGGTTCCGAGATAATGAATTTTTATTAAGGTATATCAATTTTGTTGATTTATTCTTCAATTTACGTCACTAAACTTTTAAGTGTGCACTGAGATATCCCAGTGGATGTAGAAAGGTTCATTACGCGCTTCGCAAAGAGTGAAAATAGACGCCTTAATTTTTCTCTTTGAAAATAATCTTCTTCTAGTTTATGATTGACTTCCAAAATTTTATAAATAGTTCAAACTTGTTAATTACTAATTATACCATAGTACACAAGGCGTGGCTTGTAAAAATAAAAATATGGTTCCTATCCAAATGGTTTTTAATTACATTAAGAACATTTATGATTAACATATTCATGTTATTTTTGATGGGAATTCCAAGCGAAAGAAATATCCTCAAAATTATTATCAACCTTCCCCTTGACAGTGGAAGGGGATTAACTTTTGATTAACTTTCGACATAAAAACTTATATTTTGAGAAACTGATTCCACTCATAACAGAAATGTGATATTTTGAGTACAAAAAATCCAATTTTGAATCCTAAATAACTTAAAATAACCAAAAAGTCGAAATTAAAGAAAAAATTCAATCTTCAACTGATTATTATATAATTTTCAATAAATAGGAACTTCTGAACAAGGTGAGTGAATTTCGTTTTTATTAATCAACTTCTCAATCAAATAAATATACTTTAAACTGCAAAAGATGTTGAAGTAGTAGTAAATTTTTCAAACAAACCGTTTTTTCCGCCCGAGAAGATTATCTTTTCACTTAGCTGATCATTCTTAAAATACAAAAATGAATTTTCATCTAAATAGATCAATTTTCCACTAAGACGTTGCATTTATAGTCAAAAAAATTTGATATGGTATAGAAAACTGTTGGAATTCACTCAGAAAGACGAATTCCCAAAAAATACATACATGATAAACAAAATAGTCAATCTTTTAGAAAACTTGAATTGCATTTCTACAAAAAGGTTAATTTTCAAAAGAAACCGTGAATTTTCGTATAAATATAGTAAAATTTTTACTCCGAGAGATTTAAAAATTTTATTTAAAAAAAAGTTTGCAACCAAAGAAATAAATTTCCAACTAAAATAATAAATATCTGATTGAAGGCATGCATTTTGAACAAATCAATTCAAATTTTGATGAAGCGGTTGAATTACAAAGCGAAGAAGATGCTTTCTGGAGGAAAAATGCATTGATGTATCACCTGCAGAATATCTTAATTTCTGATGGAAAACAATTTAAATCAACTAACGCATTTTCAACAAACTAGTGAGTTGATTGCTGAATGTAAACAGAATAATTTTCTGTCAGAAAGTTGCATTTTGAACCAAGAACGATGAACCGAATAATAAATTTTAATAGGTGGAAGAGAAGAATATCAATACAAAAGGATGACAGCTTAATGATATTGTTTAGTTCCCAAACAAAATAATTAAATTTTGAACTTCAAGTTTTTAATTTTTTAAATTATTTTCCTAATTAATTCAATTTCTGGAGAAGGAAGATTAGGCGAATGATAAAAATTTCGGAAAAACTTCTTACTTGTAATCCGTACCCGTACGTAGTCCGACATTTAGGTGCTGTGAGGCGAACATCGAGATTTGATATATGCTTAAAAATCTTAGTTTTCATTGGTTAATTATAATTTTTATACCAAATCTGGATCATTTCATTTAACTTAGAATTTTTCCCCTTATAAAAAATGGAATAGAGTTCCGAATCACTTTGCTCTAAGATCACAGTAAAATTGCAGAATATTCTCTGAAACTTTTTTACATTCCAATAACTGAAATTCATTTCGAAGAGAAGAAAAATGTTTTGCCTTTCCCCTTCTTCTTAATTTCTTTCCTTCTTCCTCCCCTTTGCTTCCAACATTTTCCGGAAAACCCAAGAGAAAAAGGTAATCTACCCTATCAATTGGTAGCTCATAACGGGCGGGAAAAGTTACTTTGCGCCCGCGTCGTCTTCATGCGTAAAAGGCTCCCTCGCACTTACCTTAAATTCGTGGAAAAAGATTAAACTCGTGCAGGTATAATAAACAAGTTATTAATAACAGTTTCAAATTTGATTGGAATAATCTCTTCTAAGAGAGATTGTGATTTTCCTCCTTAGAGCATTTAACGGCACCGAGTGCGTTATATTAAAATTTATCAGAAGTGGGTTTCCAATGCATGTATGTAATGTTTTTAATTTGCACGCTCACTTATCGTCATTATTTTTCACTCTCTCACGTACATCCGTTCGTTCATCCTGAGGTACTTGCCTATCTGGGTGTCATTGTCAAAGGAGTGAGTATAACAACGTCAATGTCCTCAGTACTGATAGAATCGTGTCTTATCGCTTTTGTAACAAAAGCTACTCTGCAATGTATGTTGAACCTTTGGGAGAAAAAGAGAAAGAGAGTAAGAGAGATGAAAAGAAAAAAAAAAGCAGATATGTCGTGGACAGTTAGAGGAATGCGTGTTGCTTTCTTTGAAACTCGTTCAGTGTACTAAGAGAGTATGATGAGCATTGAGCGTAGTGATAATATGACACCTGGTATGAGGAGAAAGATATCATCGGCATAGACAAACTCGAATACAGCTACCTGCTTGCGTTACTCCCACTACTCAGATTCTTGAAGCGCCTAAGTATCATGCAAAAAATTTGAGTAAAAAAAAAGAGCGTAATAGCTGTAATTGAATCAAAATAATTATTCAAATATTGATTATAACGCAAACAACTGAATAATATTCAAAAAATACATTTTTCCGGGCATTAATATTCTCTTTTGATTCTTTCATGTTTGAATTTATCGCGCTCATCTCGAATGACTTCGATTAGTCCTCCGTTCGATTCTCGATAATTTGGTAATGGAGGCGGAGGGAATGAAGAAGAAAATGAGTGAGCATAAGAGCCACGTGCAGCCATCCAAGGAATCTTCTCAATTTCACGTTAATCAACTAATATGCAAATAATTTGTTTATGCACAACCAGAATAACGGAGATAAGTTTTAAAAGAACCACTAAATAGAAAAAGAGATGAAAAAATAATGCATTGCTTGTGAACACTTTATGATCCCTGTTCTCTGTCAAATTTCCGACTGTGCAATCGAGGAAGCTTTGCAATTTGAATGATTCATTATCCTGTCGTAGTGTCTTGTTGTAAAAATTATTGAGAACATTTTTATCGACACTACAAGTGAATTTTAAGAGGCATGTATGTGCAATTGATTGAGTATTTCCAGTAATATAACCTAACTTTTCGAGTCTTTCTTCCAGGCAGGTAACAGTCGAAACAAAAAGTGACGAAAACATTGACTGCAGACGAGTGGCGGCGCTGGCTGTACTTTCAGGCCGAGAGTTCATAAAATACATGGGGGATATGTCAACAATGTTAAGCTTTAATTTTTTAAAGTGTATAAACAAAAATATTCGAATTTTTCGTGCTTAGAAATAAAATGGTAATGCTCGGAGACCTTATATTTCTCAACGTTTTTGAAATCAACGGCAACAATGAGATATGATTGCGTTGTTTCGAATGCAAGTCAGATTAATCAACTTCCTACGAAGAAGTGCAAGTTTTGATTGTGCCTAGTGATAAATAAGTTATTATAACCTATCAAAAAGCTAGTTTCAGAGCTAATTTTGAACTGGAGCCAGATCATGTGACTCACATAAAACACATCAATCTCGAGAATCTGAAGGAGCATCCGATACTTGGAAAGGGTGTGTCTGTTATTGGAACAGTGAATATTTTTATTACTATCATATTTCAACTTCTGCAACAGGGTAGTGACTGGAATGGAAAATTACAGGGAATCCTATTGACTGGAAAAAAACCGGGAGATCACATTTTATGGATGAGAACAGATCTTATCATTTGATTTAAAGAATGTAACGTTCCTTTTGTGTGATTTAGAAAATTTTTTTCATATATATTTTATTTATGAGAGAAAGGATTTCTATATTCACGCAGGTTGTTTCAGTGAGAAAATACAATTCATCTGGAGCAGGGCATTTTTACAGGGAATGCGAATGCAAGTTTGAGCGCGCCTAGGGCACGCGTCTTTCGGATCTCGCGCTTCGCGCTCGATGATAATCCTACTTCGCGCTACGCGCTCAGTCTTTGTACCTCCCTACAGTTTTATACAGAGCTTGTGAAACTCAAAAGCGAAATGTCGACTACTTTAATGTGATAAGTGTGAATCCTCTTTTGTTGAAGCTTCTCCGGCTTTAACGAATACATTCTCATCGCATGTCTCGTGCTGCGCACTCTATCAAAGTTTGTACAAAACGGTGGAGAAGTTTTGTTGCCTAATTTTTTTAACATGTTGTAAAGTTTTTTTAGAAATTCAATTCTTTATTTTATTTTTCACGATTGAAACAAAAACTACGCGTCCAATGGGAAAAATTATAATATATTTACAGATATTCTTCGGGTGAATAACTTTTCTCTATTAATCTTGTGTGTAAGCCCTAGTCTTTTTTTCAAAAATTCCATTTTTATGGTTATTTTTCCTGATTGAAATGAATTCATTTTATGGCTTTTTATAAATGAAGTAAAAACTATTTGTCCTATCAAAAAGTTAATTGACCAAATTTGTAGATCTTTTTTTGGTGCACAAGTTTAGTTCGCATATATTTTCCCGTAGCTTGCATAGTTTGACTAAAAAATGCATCTTTCTATTTTTCATTATTCTTTGTGCGACCGAAATTTGAATTTTCCATTTTTCGAGGTAACTTGAAAAGTTGTAAATATCATCCTTGAGGGCTCCCAAAAAGAACCATTCTTTTTCTTCAAACTTTTTTTCTTATCTTGCGTGGTTTGGCTAAAAATTCTCATTTTCATTTATATCTTTGAATTTTGAAAATGCCACAACTCTGGCAATTTTGATTTTATCAAAAGAAATCACGAGGAAAAATTGTTCCACTTTTTACCTACTACAAGAAGCCGTACTCATAATTTTTGAGTCTTAGAAAAAAATTCCAAAAAACTTTCCAAAATGCTCCCCCTCTTTCATTTTTGATCCAAAACAGATGGTTAACAAGCTCGACTTGTATTTTTGATTCCCTCAAAATGGGTGCCAAAGCATGATCGAATAGAATCATTCGTTCGAAAATAATCGAGTTCACAGATTATTTTTCATCATTTTTCGTGCGATACCAATAGGAATTTTCGATTTTTTGAGAAAATCCAAAAAGTTGCATTTACCACCTTGTAGGGCTACCGAGAAGAAACATTTTTTCTCTCTGACTTTCTTTTCAATCTTACTTTATTCGACTAATAATTCTCATTTTCGTTTAAATTTTTGAATTTTGAAAATACCATAACTCAGACAATTGTATTTCTATCAAAAAAAGTCATAGAGATGAATTGTTTCATTTTTCACTTCTACGAGAAACTGTACTTACGGTTTCCGAGCCTTGGAAAAAAAGTCCAAAAAAATGTTCAAAATTCTCTCCACCTTTGATTTTTCATGCAAAATAGCTGGTTAACGAACTCGCCCTTTCTTTTCCGGTTCCAAAAAAGTGTGCTAAAGCACAATCCAATATGATCATTCTTTCGAAGGCTATCGAGTATACAGGCACAAACGACGACGACAACAGACAGACAGGCACCAACGCAAAAACTACTTTTTCGGAGTCAGGGGGTCTCAAAACGTGGAGATTTCATAACTTCCTCGAAAGTCAATTTTCACATAAAACCAATACCTTATCATTATGATGAGGATGTAAATATCTAGTTTAGTTAAGCATAACTTTTTTTTCAATTTGAAATTTGAATATTCAAATGTTGGCTCACAATTTATTTTTTTCTGTAAAAATTAACTCATTTTCGTAAAAATCCAACTCTCTTACTTGATTTACCCTCATAGTTGGAAATAAGAGTTCTCCCGTTGAATATTCATCATTTTGGTTGAAAATCAATAATTGAAACACATGAAAAATTATGTTCTTTCAATAATATTGTGTTTATTACTATTTGAACACAAAAATATTCAGCAAACCCAAAAAAATACTCAGGTAACACCCAACAAGCCCGTTCAAGCTGTCTCCAACTAGAAAAGCCAAAAAAATAGGAATTCGAAATAATGACACTAGGGACTTTAGCAAGTTCTATCATATCCCTCACGCCACAGTCATAAGAAACAACCAAGGTAAGACCCACCATAATCAACATGCTTTACCATAGCTGATTTTAATCAGTACGTGTAGAATTCTATTTTATCAATAATAAGACTAGTCGCCTCGAAAAGACGCTACTATATGTCCCTAACCCAACAGAAATAGTCTTAAAGACCCATGCCAGCTGTCTTCAACTAGAACCTGGAGAGAAGACCTATTAGATTCCCCCAATCCCATAGATATAATCGAAAATCCCAAGAAGGCACCCGTAAACAATTTAACGTTACTTGTCCCAGCTGTCTCTAATTTGAAAGTTCAGTGAAACAGCTGTTTAGAAATGATCAGTTGAGTCACTTTTGCAAGACTTTAGTCATTGCCTCGTACTTCATGGAAATGATCCAAAACCTCAAAAAGAACCTCCCCTTCTCAATCTAGCGGAATTCATCTTAGCTGTCCCCATCCAGATCATCAAACAGAAAATTTATTTTAACATGATCACATCAGTTATTTCCGCAGGACTTAAGTCACTGCCTCCAACTACATTGAAATGATGAACAAACCCTAAAAACCACCCCTATACGATTTCGTGTGCCTCATCTGATTCGTCTCTATCTAAATCGTCCAACAGCAAATTTATTCGAACATGATCCACATTAGTCAACTACGAAGGCATCACACAAGGAAACCTTTCCCAGCCTCTCATAGATATCCGCGATCTCACATATGTAATTACCAACCCTAAAAAACACTTCTATCACATTTAGCGAGACTCATTGCATCTGCTTTGAAACACGAGCGTCTAGGATTCGCTTCCTTTTAATGAGCAGACCATTCACCTTAGCAAAACTCTAGTAGATGTTCCTAGCCCCGCAAAGTTATTAGTGGTTCCGAATCACTACTCCCACCCGATTCAGCGTCAATTGTTTCAGCTGTCTTCAACTGAAATGTCTAATAACACGAATGTTCGAAATCATCATTGGTTGATTGAGTGATTATTTCCAAATGAAATATTTGTTGAATAAATGTTGAAATAATTGTTTGTTGTTATTTTCTCCGGATCTTGTTGTTCAACGTATCAGTTGCAGACAGCTATGGAAAGTTACGTCAAATCGAGTAGAAGTGGTTCCTTGGTATTCTGAGGCTTTTATTTTGGTTTGGTGACATCATCCAAGGTCCTTGAAAAGAAGCTGGTGTGATGTTTTTCAAATGAAATATTTGTTGAGCCTTCTGTCGAAGATCTAAGAGATAAGTCAGGTCAAATCAGGCAGAAGTTATGTTTAGCTGTTGTCGATTATTTCCGTGTATTCAGAAGCACCTACCAGAGTCTTGCGAAGATGACCAGTGTGTTCATTCCTGAATGAATCCTTAGTTGGACGTTCCAGTTGCAGACAGCTGAGGGAAGTCACGTTAATCGAACGAAGGTGGCTGTTTGGAGTTGTTCGTCATTCCTGTGGAATGAGTAACACTGATTAAAGTCCTGCGGAAGTGAGTGGTGTGATAATGTTCAAATTAATTTGTTGTTCGACTCTTTGGTTAAAGACAGCTGTAAAGAGTCACGCTAAATGTGAAAGGGGTGCTTTCATGAGGTTTTTGATTACACCTGTAGGTTTTTGTATGTCAGCTAGAGTCTTTCGAAGTGGACTGGTGTTATTTTCTCCGGATTTTGTTGTTCAGCGTATCAATTAAAGATAGCTGCGAAAGTCACGTCGAGTAAGGTAGAAAAGGTTCCTTTGTGTCTTTGGCCATTTATGTTGGGTTGGGGACATCAACGAGGGTCCTAAGAAGGTGGAAGATGTGATTATTTTCGAAAAAACTCTTTGTGGATTCAAAATATTGACCAGGATCTTGCGGAGGTGAGTAGTGTAATCATGTTAGATTGAATGTGTTTTCCGACGTTTTTTGTCGAAGAAAGCTGTGATGAGTCGCGCTTGATGTGAGATGGGTGGTTTCCTAAGGTTCGTATTCATATCTGTGGGTTCAAGACTATGCTTTTGAGTCTTTCAGAGGTAACTGATGTCATGCCGTTTAGACAATTCCGTTTTTCGACCTTTCAGTAAACACAGCTAAGATGTGTTACGTCAAATCAGGTAGGGGTGATCCTTTGGGGTTGTTGATTATTTTTTCAATTTAGTAACATCAACAAGGGTCTTAAGGAGGCGGCTGGTGTAATTGTTGTAGACAAATTTTTTTTTCTGGTATGTTTCAGTTGGATACAGCTAAGATAAGTCACGTCAAATCAGGCACGAGTTGTTTTTAGAGGTTTCTGATTAATTCGAAATAAATATTTTGTTGGTCGTTTAAGTTGAAGTAGTACTTTGGGTAAGTAATTATTCAAGTAAGGTTGGAGACATTGAGTTTGTTAGGGATGGTTTTTAGAGTTCTTTGATTATTTTTATATGGTTAGAAGCAACCACTAGAGTCTTGCGGAGGTAAATCGTGTCATCACCTGAAAATACATTTTTGTCTTACGCTCGAGTTGAACATAGTTAGTATAAGTCCTGTTTGATTGGTGGAGGTAGATGTTTTAGGTTTGACGATAATTTTTGTGGTGTAAGAACGTATAGTAACCTTTTTTGGGGGTGATTATCCGAAAAATAAGTTGGAGACGTTTTAGTTGAAGACAGCTGTGGAAAGTGACGCTGAATGTTTTAGGGGTCGTTTTCTGGGGTAAGTCCTTATAACTATAGAGTTGCGTAAAGCTACGAGAGTCTTGCTTAAGTGTCTGGTATTATTATCTTATATATTAGAGGTGTCCAACGCATGAGCAACGGTGTAAATAACTGTCACTCTTCAATCCCCTCTCTCACCACCTTGGATGCGTTGATGTAGTGATCGCGATGTGGGAAGGGGTCCTCGGCAATCGGGCTGTGTGAACAGTGCGCGCAAAGAGGCGTGGTCAAACGTAGTCAGAAGTAGCCTGTGGTGGAACGAGGAGAAAATTCTCGATGAAGCGCTCGGAGAAAGGGAAGAAAGGAGAAGTGCGCCAACCTTGCGCTGGGCACTACTGTTATACATTATTACTGGTAGTTGCGTTTTTTTTTCTAAAATTCCTGATTTTTTGGCCACTTTTCACTTGAATTGAGTTTATATTTATTTCATCCAGCAAAAAGGGTTGTTTAAAAGAATGATCATTTTTCGGTAGCTACCTCATTCTATATTAATGCTAGATAGTTGCAGTTTTTTTTCTGGAATTTCAAACTTTTTATCACTTCCTTATTAGAGTAAAGTGGAAATTATTTCAAGGTAAAGAAAATAATTGTTTGAACAGTCTGTTGTTACTGTTGATAATATTCTCTATGCTTTATAATAAGAAGTTGCTGTTTTTCCTAAATTTTTATGTATTTTTCTATTCATTCCGTAGATGAATTTAATTATTATTCAAATTTGGTGGAAACCATTGTTTGAACAAATTAGGATTGTCTACAACTATCTTTACTTTGATAGGAGGTAAAAAGTTGCGATTTTTTTCGGAACTCTTGAACTTTTGCAGTGGCGG
>WSXT02178950.1:0-21481 GCA_011762715.2 Neuroterus valhalla | reverse complement strand
CTCGAAATCACTAAATTGTGACATAACACAAACGCTGAAAAAAAATCACAATAGGCTTTTCAAAATCACCATATTTATTGTCAAAATCACTAAAATGGCCACCTTGATTCCCATCAATATATAGACTCACAAAGGCACCACTATTTCCTATTTGGGACATTCTTTTACAAATCGAACAGAGGATTGACCGACACATTTTTGATCGAGGTAATACTTTTGTCACGGGTTCTTTATCGAAAGAGAGAAGATAAGTATCTGAGGATTTCTTTTTATTTTGCAATTTTTTGAGGAATAGGAAGGGTTGAAAAATTGCGATTTTGAATGAAGACTATTTTTAAATAATGCACAACTTCTGTTCTATTCAAGCTAGGGACATTATTCTTTTTTAATTTGGAAGGTGAAAGAACAACCTTCAATAAAAAATCACTCCAAAAATATTTTCAACAAATTGCAATTGTTATAAACAATTAAAATTTTCAAATTGATTTTCAACTGGTCTGACCACCATGAATTAGGTTCTTAGTATTTTTTCAATTGAATAATCTTATTTCTCAGACAAGATAACTATATTAAAAATTCAAGAAATAAATAAATAATAAGAAAGAAAAGAAAAACATCATTATTGAAAATGTAGATTACTTTATTAGGATTATTAGGATTATTATATAGATTTTTAATCAAGAGAGACGAATTTGTTAGAATATAGTTGAGATATCAAACTGAAAGTCTAGCCATGGAAACGAATTTATAAAATATTACATTTTTGGAAGAAAAAAGACGAATTCTCTAGAAGGTAGTTGAATTCTCAACTTACAAAGATAAATCCTAAACAAGAAAGTCAATTTTCAATCTTGAAATTTAAATTTTCCACCATAAGAGATGAAAATTTCCAATCCAGGAGGACAACTTGTATTCAAAATAATGAAATATTTACGAAACAGTATCAAATGATCAACAAAAAAGGTAATTTGAAAAACCGATCCAATTCGAATGGACTAATCTTATATCCAAGCAGAAGAATTTTTCAAATAATAAATTTTTTCAAAAAAAAATACGAATTTACTAGAATGTACTCAAAGCTCCTAGAGCGTGATTGCATTTTCAACCTGAAAAGATAAAACGCTCAACAAAAAAAAAAAATTTTAACGTTGAAATATAAATTTTATACCAGAAAAGATGAATGTTTCCAATCCAGAAGGACAAATCACATTAAAAAGGATGAAATATTAACAAAACAGCATTGAAATATTAACAAAAAAAGTTATAATAAAAAAAAACTAATCCAATCAAAATGGGCAAATCGTCCATCCAAGAAGTCAAACTTTGAAAGTAATAATTTTCTCTCAAGAAAAAAGTCGAATTTGCTAGAAGGTAATTGAAGATGTCGGGTGGCATAAGGGTTGAGGCTTACTTCGCTGTGCAAAGAGGCCTGCGTCTTTCACTATGCCGAACATCAGCCTGGCACCCGAGCAGTACATATTCAGAATTCTGGAAACAACGGATGCACTGATAACTGATTTGGTGAAGGTGCTCCATTTCGGAGTACTGTTTCGAGATGCACACGTGTGCGGCATAATGGGCTATCTAGCCTGGGTTTCAGGGGGGGGGAGGGGGGCAATACCTTGCTAACTTTGAAAACTACACTTACCGCTTGGACGGGCGCCTCTCGAGGTAGCGCCAATTTCTCGGATGTTCATGCTTGAGTGATTCTTCCCCTCCCCCCGACCCTCGCATGATGCCGCACGACAGCCCACCAGCCTTGAAAAACAGGACCGTAATGCGTAGTATAGAAGTTGTTTACTTGGAGACTTGCGACGCACGTATTCACAAGACTATACAAGCGGTCCTGAGTGTTTACCTTCGCCTAGTCAGACGTCGCTTCAAATCCGGTTCGAACTGGATTTCTAATTGCTTCTCACGTTAGGACCACAACCCCCGATACTGGCCCCCGCCTAGGCGGTAAGTGTAACTAATTAACAAATTACATCGAAGCAGTACAAGCGATATATCATAAAAGTCTAGTGATTGTAAAAATAAATGGACTATTATGTAATTTCTTGGAAGTCAAGTGAGGAGTTGGATGATGATGCGTTATGTTCTTATAGATAAACAATGAATACATAGACAAACATATAAGAATCACTATCTCTGACGGTCGTGAGGATCATGATCAGACTGCATACCAGCACGAAACAAATGGGTCTCATGATAAACGTGAATATTACAAAAATTATTGTGTTTGGGAAAAACTATGAAAAACAGTGTGCAAGATTGCTTTAATGGAGAGAGGGTAGAACTAGTTGATTATTCTATGCGTTTCAGAAATGTTGTAACAGCTTCCGGGAAAATAGTTGCAAAAATATTCGGTGCTTGTACTTATTATGCGTGATAGTAGCAAGACCTAGACGTATCTAGAAGAGGATAAGAATAGACTAAACGTGCTTGACATGCCATTCCTGCGGAATATGTGCGGTAAGATGCTTTTGGACATAGTATGAAATGAATTCGTTTTCAAAGAATTCGGCGAAGAAGGAAAATTATTTATCAAGAGCGGAATAAATTTGCTGAGATGTTTCGATTCTGTCGAGAAAAAGATAGAAAAACCATTTATGATTGATGGAACAAGTGTATTTGGGTAAGATGATTCGTGTCGTAGAAAGAGGTAGGTCAAAGATGGAGTAGTTGAAATATGTAAATGAGATCATAAGAAGGAAAGGAATAGAATAGCCTCGCAACACAAGAGTTTGCATGAAAAGATCTATGGATTTCAAGGGAGCAAAAGATATGCAAGTATGCAGATCTGTAGAAGACAATCGTTCATAGGAAGGAGAGAGACGCCTGAAATATTTATATATATATTTTTTTGTATCAAAATTTCGGAACGACAGCTCCTTTCCTATGCCCAGCTATTTGCACAGAAAGAATCTGACTATTCATATGAATATTTCGACTTACATAGGCACGACATATTTCTATTCGGGTGTGTTTGTTCTCAGAAATTTTATTTCTTGGGATGTTCTCGTCGATCAGTTTATTTATTTTTGAGAATTCATGTGATTCACATGAATTTTACAAAGAAAAATTAGGCCTGAGGATTTCTATCAAGTCTTGGACGCTATCAAGACTATTTTTAAACACATATTGATTAAAAGTTAGTGTCTCTCAAATTTGTTTTTCTCATGTAATGAACAGTTTATGATAATAGCAAATGGGTAATACGAAAAAGGCTAGTACAATATAGATCAAAAGAATATTTGAATCGGAATGGCTCACGACTTTTTGTTTAAACAGAATTTCATACTTGCTGTGGAAAATGAAAAAAGAATCATTGAAGGTCAGATTTTTGGATTTGGAGGTTCTCGGTCCTTTCTGCGAATAGTAAAAGTCAACCGAATTATTCAATCATGGAGTGGACCCATTTCTGCTTATTGCTTACATTCTGTGCGTTCGAGGTAAGTCACCCTCTGAGTAAAAGCCGTATAAACTAAGTTTTCGGATGTGGAAAAGAAAACAGTCACTAATATCGAGATGGGAGGAAATTTGTATAGGTTTTTCCAAAAATCGTTTATTATCATTTTTGGCGTACATGAGTTCCGACGCAGAGGACATTTTCCTCAAATTTCCGAATCCACCAACTATACAGAAGTCATGAACCGATTTCTGAATCTTTGTTTACATCCTAGTTCCAATGAAAAGTATCAATTTTATGAAAAATTTAACATTCTCAGTTTCCATCGCATCCCCACTTTTTGAGACCCGCTGAGTCAGAATAATTCGATATTCATGGAGGTGTCTGTCTCTCTATCCGCCTTTCTGTCCGTATGTCTGTCCGGCTGACTGTCTTTGCACCCGGTGTTTCATCTGTCTGCCTTTCTGACTGCCTGTCCATCTACCTGGCCCTCTGTTCGTCGATATGATTGTGTATAAGGATGGTCTAAAATTTTTTTTCAGAATTTTCATGCAAAACGCCCGGAAATTTGTTTAAATCCACAAAAAAATAAACACATTTAAAAAATAAAAATAAAAATTTAGAGGTGGCGCAAGCCCCATGAAATTAAACACGTCTTTTCCATGAGAAAAAAAGACTTTTTTCTTAATTTTATTCGGAATCCTCAATATTAGGTTCATCGAATTCGAAAATCACCATTTCTCTTCACCATTAGTCACATAATTCGTATAAAATATTACTTTCCAAAAAATCCCCATGAGTGAAAAATGGGTTTTTCGAGGTTTAGAGGTTAGAGAGCCAAGGTTTTTTCCGAATTTTTCAACTTATTTCTAAAGTTCTACTTAGAACGAGGTGATAATGAATTAGAATAAGGTAAAAATAATTATTTAAACAAATTGTAAATGTTTATAGTTATCCTGTTCCAGATCAATACTACATAGTTGCGATTTTTTCCAGAAATTTTTTGCTTTTCATCACTTTTCAAGTAGATTAAAGAAACAATTGGTTCTTGTAAAAAAAATAATTGTTCAAACAATTCATTATTATTTCGAGTAATATTTTCTTTTCTTGATCATAGGAACTCACGGTTATTTCTAAAATTTTTAACTAGTTGCACACTTTTCACTTGGAGGAGGTACTATTCAATATAATTTAACAAAAATAATTATCTGAACAAATTATTATTATTTATGACCTTCTTCTCTTAGATTAGTGCCAATAAGTTGCAGTTTTTTCTACCCTATAAAGCTTTTTGTCCACTTTTTACTTAGTGAGATAATAATAATTGCGAGTTGAAAAACATGCCTATCTAAAAAATGCATTATTGTTTATAACCATCTACTCTTAGATAAGTGCTAAAAAGTTTTGGTTTTTCCTGAAATGTTTAACTTTGCACTGAATAAAATTTGAATGAAATTCTTTTAGATTGAATTAGATTACTTTGATTTAATTGTTTGTTAAATTATATTATTTTTCATTTAAAATAAAATAAATCCTGAAATGTAAACCATTATATTTTTGATCAGAAATTTGTATTTAAGGTCGGAAATTCAACTCTGGTTGAAAGTTGCATTGCATTATCACTGGGTAAAAAACAACAATAATTTACTCAAAACAATACAATACTATTTGAAATATGCTTCTCTCTAATGTTTATTTATTATTTGTTCACAACTAAAAAGGTAAAACAAAGTTAAACATTTCAGGAAAAACCGCAACTTTTTGGCACTAATCTAAGAGAAGATAGCCATAAACAATGATAATTTATTTAAACAATTATTTTCGTTAAAATGAATTGAATATTAACTCACTCCAAGTGGAAACTGGGCAAAAAGTTAGAAATTCCAGAAAAAATTGCAAGTTTCTATCATAAGGCAAAGAAAATTTAAGCAATTTAAGCAATTAGAGCAATTGAAGCATTAAGCAATGATAATAAATTGTTCGAACAATTATTTTTTTAATATGAAGAAATTATTACCTAAATCTATTTAAAAAGTTATAAAAAGTTGAAAATTTCAGGAAAAAACCGCAATTATGTAGTATCAATCTAAAAGAAGATAGCTATAAACATTTTTAATTTTTTCTGAACAATTATTTTTGCTAGATAAATCAAATAATTACTACTTTCAGTGAAAAGTGGACAAAAAGTTGAAAATTTCAGAAAAACCCGTAACTTTGTGGCATTATTCTAAGAGAATATTAATATAATTATTAAAACATCGTTTAAGCAATTATTTTTGTTGACTTTAATTAATTAATACTTTGCTTCAACTGAAACGTCGGAAATAAGATGAAGAGTTCAGAAAAAAAAACCTTAGGTTTCCAACCATTTACTAAGAGAAAGTTGCTAAAAACAATAATACATTGTTTAAACAATTGGTATGAACATCTATACATCTGTGTTAATTAGTGTTTGATGTATTGGAAACTATAAGCGTTAAAAAAAACCGCAAAAGAATCATTGTTAGCACCAAAAACTCGAAGAACCAATTTTTTCACTTATGGGGGTTTTCGGGACCCAATAAAACAGACTTATGGGGATGATATTTGAAACGTAATATCTTATTCGCATTTTCTGACTAATGGTGAAGAGAAATGGTGAATTTCGAACTTGATTCACCTAGTATTGATAATTCTGAATAAAATGTACAAAAACGTATTTTTTTCTTATAGGAAGTACGTGTTAAACTTAACGGGGCTTGCGCCACCTTTGAATATTAAAAAAAAAAAAAAAAAAATTGCCCTAATTTTCTTATGGATTCGAACAAATTCCCGGGCATTTTGCATGAAATTCGGAAAAGAAAATTTCTAATTCATTTTTTGAACACCCTTACGGACCAACGGTTGTTGTGATACGTATCAAAAATTCTAATTAGAAGTCGGGAATCGGAAACCTGGGATGAAGGACACAAATACGAGAAGAAACCTAAGGGAAAGAAATCATAACTTTTAAATGAATCCAAAAATTTTCCAAGATTTTTTATCATGTAGACACATGGTTTTCATTTTTATCCTGAAAAATTATTATTGAAAATGTAAAACTCTATTTCCTTGTCAAACCCTGCAAAAACAGATAAATGGAGACAATAAAAATTGTTTATAATCTTGAAAACGTTAACAAATATTAGAGAGAATATTCTTTGATAACACACATGGTTCTCGTTTTAACTGTGAGAAATGTTTTCAAAAATAACAAAAACAGGTTTTTAGCTAAACTATGCGAGAAACAAAAAAATGTTGCCAAAAAATTGTTCGTCAAAATCTGTTTGTTTCGGAAAGGCGTACTAATTTGGTTTAAATTGTTTTTGGCGAAGCGTTCAGTTTTTGTAATGATTTCGATATCACTTTCCAACAAATAAATGAAACTTCTTTTCAAGAAAACATTCAATAAACAAATAACGTCATAAAGAAAAAGTGTTATCCCAAGAAGACCTGCTAATATATTTTTATCATTTTTTTATATGATGCAAGTTTTTTGTTTTGTTCGTGATAACGCTTTGCAAAGATCCGAAAACTTATTTTTTGACCAAACTATGCGTGATACAAAAGAATAATATTGATAGAAGAAGGTTACCTCTAAAAGATCTACAGGTTTGATTCAAATCAAACTTCGCGAAACACCTATGTTTAATATTCAATTGTTAGGTATGTGTGACGTTAGCACGCTGAAGCGTGTAAACGAAGCGCGCGATGAGAATACGCTCATGCAGTGAACAGATTTTGTCCACTCTCTTGAATAACAAAGCTCTCCTTTTACATTTTTCCTATAAACATGCATAGAAAAAGGAATGTTCCTGATCTCTTTTATATTTTTTCACAATTTTTCAGATAGCACTCGGAGATGTTATCGGAGACTTTGTCAACAAATATACGGAGAAAATGGAGAAAAATAAGCTGGGAGGCGAGATAGTGGTTAGCTAATAAAAACAAATTGCAACTTTTTGAAATACCTGAAGATTCAATATACGGAATTCGAGTTTTTTCCATTGTTACTTACAATAGTTTATTAGCATTACTTTGAAGAAACTATCTGACGTAAGAATAAGAAAAGCTCAAAACTATTCTGTAAAATAAAACTATTAATATTTATTTTTGTTTGCCACATGATCTATTGTTGATGCTGGGGAACAAAAGAAATCACGTTGTTATAACAGTTATAACACCTTATTCACCAATTATGTCAACGAAGGAAAAGCGGAATTGAAGAAATGTGCTGAAAAGTCCGTGCTGGTAATAAAAATACTCATTTCTCCGGTACTTAACCACACCAGCCTATTTCATTGAAACTCCTTGTTTAACTTTATCAGGTATTATGGTTGGCATGCTTACTCAACAATTTTACAGCACTTGATTTACTTCGATTCTTTAATTTTTGTCCGTCTCTCTCCTCCCTGTCTTACGCCCATCACAAGTTTCATCTCCTGCCGCTCCATACCCTCTTCTTGTTTATCACATTCTTTTTCCATTTACCATCTCACATCTATCCATATCAAACTTTCTGCATTTCCTCTCCTCTCTCCGAACCCAATCTCACTTGAGCATTTCTCACCAAAAGAATCTTTCTTACAATTTTCAACCCTCTTTTGCTTCCTTGATCCTCAAATCTTCAATCCGTATCGGACTGCTGCCCACACTAGCACATCAAACATCTAGATTTTCATTCTCTAATCATCCTCAAACCTTTTCTCCCCTACGCCTCAAACTTGGTTCATTAATTTACTTGTACAATTAATCTTTTCTCCTACTTGCAGTTTCTTGCTACTCCTTCCTTTAAACAAAACCTCTCATTAACAGGATTCCTCCACTACTTCCATTATCTTTCTGAAGAAGTTCTGCTCTCACTCTTCTTCATTCCTCATATTCTTGAAGCACATCATCCTAATTTCACTTACATTTGAGGTTAGGCCTTCTCCTCTTTCATACTTTCTGAACCCTCTCATAATCAATATCAACCCTATTTCATCATATGCTCCTCTTCCTCTTTTTCCCCTTTTCCTTTAATCCTTGTTCTAAGATTGACAATATTATACTTAACAATCATCTTTTTGTCTGGAATTCCTCTCTTTTCTCATTTCTTATTCTCTTTCCGGACCAAGTCTTACGAATAAATCTTCTTTCATACAATTCTGTCCTGTTGTTTTAGTTCTTCTTAGCTCTCATATTGCCTTTTTCGATCCCCCCTGCTTGTATATTTGCTGCCATTCTTCCTTTCTCCATGATCTCTCTTCTCATTTTACCTCTCTCTTTTCCTGTTTATCACCGCTCAAACGTTCCATTCTTCTACGGCTTCCTGTACCTCTTCTTCAAAAATTTCCTTCTACTTATGTTTCTTCTCGTATAACATCCCCTCATACTGCAGTTTCCGTCTATCACTCTTTTTGATCGACACCCTTTTTTCCCATACTCTTAGAGCCTCCTTTATTTTCTCTTTCCCTTCGTTAGATTCTTTGTCCTACCACCTTTTTTCTCACTGTTTTCACATATCCTTTCGGTCTTACCTTTTCTCTTTCTTCCATCCTTTTTTAATACATTTTTGTTAACTCTCTTCCCTTTCCCTCTTTTACTTTCACTTGAATTTTTCCTGTCCTTCTTCTTCCTTTTATATTTAGTTTGTTTCTTTAACTCTCTTATCTTTCTTTCTTATCCTCACTTCATTCTTTCTATCATTTTGTCCACCCTTTCCTTCCCTATACCTCTTTGATTCTTATTCTTCCTTTTTTTCTAATATTGACCATTTTTTTCCTTTACAAAAGCCTATGTTTACCTTCCTTTCCTTCTTCCCGCTGGGATGTTTATCCCCTCCCATATTCAATTTTTGGGAACTCTATTCTTTCTTCTGCTAGAACGTGGTCTATCACAGGATTTTCTACATCCATAAATTTTATTTCGCCCTCCTCACACCCCGGCATATTGCTATTACAAATGAACTACCCCCAGCCTCTCCTATCAGGTTTAGTAGTATCCTCTGTGATCATTAGTCTTGGCATTCAGGTAACTCTGCAATTCTATTAGCCAGTCTGCTTTTTCTCCAGCCACCTAATTTTCCGTCCTTGCTCTTTCTCCCTTCTCCTGTAGGCGCATACTTCCACTAACCCTAATTTTCGCACTTCAGTTTCTCTTATCGCTACTCCATCTTTGTTTAGTTATCCCTTAGTTATCCCTGTTTTACCATCGAATCCTTCCTTTTTCCTTATATTAGGCCACCCATCCTTTTTTTACGTGTTCCTTTCTTGCTTCTTGCTTCTTTTGTATTTATCTTTTTTGTGACATTATTTTTATGCCTTTCCAATCTTTCACTTCATCCTGATTTCACTTTATTATTATTTATCATTTCTCCTCTCCATAACAGGAACCCTTATCCTTGTTGTTTAATCCTAGTACATTACACCATGCTTCTTTCACATATTTGTCCCCTCCATCCACTCTTTTCCTCCTTGCCTTTATTCTTTTCTTGAACGCTGCCACGTTCCTTACAATTTCATTCCACTGTTCATCGTCTACCTTCTTTTCTTGCCTTGCTTGACACGCTCTTCATTCATCTTGCCCTTCGTCCCAGATCCGCATCATTCCGTAAGCTCATATTCTATCTCTTCCTATGATTGCACTGCAACTTTTATATGTTTTTCCACATGCGCTCTACCCCGTCAGCCATTTACATCTCCTTACCTCCCAGGACAGTCATAATTCTATTAGCTCTGTTCTGTTTTTTCAACATTTTTTACCTATTATTTCAAACCCATCCTCCTCACTCCCTAGTTTCATCAAGAATATGCCTTTCTTTCCCACGTCTATATCTACTAGCCCTTCTCTCTTTCAATCCCTACTTCTGCTACTTTGCTACTATTCTTATCAATCGCTTCTCCTACCATAATATTACCAGATATTTCAGCAATTCTTCTAATTTCATTACCTTATACCATTGATTGTGTCTTGACTTCCCTTCCCTTCCTTATCTGTCTCACCCAAGATTCTTAAGGATTTATTGTTTTCCTCCTCCTCATCGTTTGGATTCCACGGCTCTATTCCTTTTTTCTCCCATCTCTCCGTAATACATTCTCGTTAACAATCCTCCCCTTTTCTTTTTTAATTTCTCTTGAAATTTTCCTGTCCTTCTTCCCTTTGTATTTAGTTTGTTCCTTCAAGTCTCTTCTCTTGCTATATAAGTCGGCGAACGAACAGAAAAGTTTGTTTCTTTGACTCTCTACTCTTGCTATTCAAGTCCACGTTCTCCATCCTGCATCCAATGTTCATCTGGTGAATCCCTTTCCAATCATTCCTATCTCTTTTCTCTCCTCTTATCAAACAACCTTACTCACCTTCTTCAATCTTTTTAAACCCTTTTTTTATTATTACCCATGTTTTCCTCGTTTCTCCTGCCGTTTTCCTAATCCTTTCCGATGGTTCCCAACTTACCGTCTTGTTTGTCATCTTGCGGTCTATCATTTATTTCCCCATCTGCCTCATTAAACTTCGTTATCTTCATTGTGTTCACATTAGGCCTTAGTTTTTCCTCAACGAGAGATTTTTCCAATCCCGTAATAGAACCCGTCATTCCTTTCTTTGGAAGACTATATCATCCGCATAAGCCAGTGTGTATTCTTTTTACCTAGCCTTACTCCTTCCCATCCTCTCCATCCTTCTCCCTCAAATTCTGTATGATTCGGTGGCACTTTCTCCTTTTCCTGTACTCCTTCCAAAAACCTCTCTGAAACTATAACCACATATATCTCATATAATATCAGCATCAGCGTCATTTTCCTATAATCTTCAACTCCTTTTTCCTTATCCTGCTTAACCTTTTATACCCCCATCTCTCCTCTTTGTACCATAATGCAAACCAGCTGCGCCTACTCCTATAATTGCTTTCCCCTAATTCCCATCCTTCACTTGGGAAATCATTTATGCCTGCCTCTATTTTCTTTTTCTATCACTCTATTTCTTTCTTTTTGATTTTCTCTTCTTCGTCCTTCTTTCCTTCCATCTTTTGATCCTCGAATATTGTCTTCTTCTCTCCGAATAATAATTAAATGGTATGTTCTTTTCACCTAAACTTTTGATCTCTTGATTGACTCCCTTCCACCCTTACACCCTTGCTATTTACAACTTTTCATATTTCTCTCTACTTGCTAGCTCATTCTTCCTACTCCTTAAACTCCATATTCTTTTCATTCCTTATTTAATATTTCCTTTCTCACTTTATATTTTTGTCCTTTACATTCCTTATCACAAATGCATTCATTTCTGCCTTTGCTGATTTCTTCCTCAACAACTAATAGAGTTAGTTCATACCAGTTAAACATAAACGTAGTTTATTCCATAATTCACTTGCAGTGTAAAGTACCCTGCGCTAAAAACTATGTTGATGCTTGGAAAAAGAAGGTACCAACCATCAAGCAGCATGGCAATACGTGCGTTGTAGAAAAGACTGGAGTTGATCCTTCTAAGCTGCCAGGGTAAATTTCGATTTCGAAAAATCTGGAGAACTGAAGAAAACTAGAATTAATAGGTATATTCAGTCGAATGTACCAAATAATTACTAGAATCAATCACATTATTTATTAATTGTACTTATTTTGCAGTTGATCTGAATAATTTTAACTAAAAAGCTCATTTCTATTCTCAATCTTTCAAGTTTCTCTATTAGTGTTATTGTTTCAAGTGGGTTGATTCTGCTTTCTAAATAACCTTGAAAATCAGTTTTATTCCTCCTGCCATTGCTTCAGCTATAATTTGTAGAATACAACGCACTTGGATTGTACTGATGTCAATAAACATTTATAAAAAATTAGCAAATGTATCGCTATGTGTGAATTTTAGAAAATATATTGGGCCTTGTCCCCTCATAAGGGTAGTTCTTTTGAGGACCTAGTGTAGTAAAATCATAGCAAACCTGTTATCAAACATTTCTTCCATTGTAAGCCCTTCACTGCGAGGCTCTCTGCCCTGAATAAGTTTCATGATTGAAAACATCTTTTTTGTAGCGTAGAAAAGATTATATGCAAATCTGTCATGCGTAATTTGCATTTGAATAAATCTGAGGTGGAAAATGCTCGATCTATGAGATTTTGATCAAAAGCATCATAAGCAGTTTAGGTTTGTAAAAAAACCTTCCAGAAGATGAATCCTTGAAGTTGTTTAAAAATAGTTCCTGAATCTTAGGTTACTTTAGAAACGTATTATTTTTTCTTGATTATTCATGCTATGAATATTGCGAAATCATCGAAAAAATTCGAGCATTGGTTTCTCAAGAGGAAATATTTCTCAAGTTTAAACTTCAAATATGTTACACTTCATGCTCTCACGATGATCCATGATTATGAAGTGACGTATTTTGGGATCCAATCGTGTACTGAAATACGAATTTTTGCTGACATTCCGTGAAAGTTGCAGTTCTCTTTTCTAGGGCTGACCTTAAACTAAGCTTCCAGAATAAGTTGTTTTGTCAAAAAAGATGCCATGTATTGTTTCGACATAATGCTAAGCTTCTGCTAATTACGTTAGATTTTCCCGCTTGGCTCTCGAGTTAGGTCTACTCTCATGTTCCTTAAGTCTTCAGCTAACCACCATTCTGGTTTCTTTAATGTAGACACCACCACAAAGGCAACAATTCGATAAAATTCCGGATCCCTAAAAGGTGCCTTTTTGTCTTGAAGATTTTTTTGGAAGTTGTCCTATTTTCGCAGGTGGTTCGAATATAGTTTGGATACTTTGTTTGTTGAGTGTTCCTTCCTTTATGTTCTTTTTGACCGTAGAACTATTTTTGGACATCCAGATCTGAATGAATTTCAAATAGAGCAAGTTTTCCTCTTGTAAGAGTAAAAAGTACAACTCACTGAACTTATCTTGCATACTGCCTCCAAGGCCTTAATAAAACTTAACCTTTCTCAGTGACCCATCCTCAGATTTGACGGTGCACATTGGATCAAACATCATCTGACCAATCCAAATAATGGAACAATTTCAGGCCTGTGCGAAGGACATTATTTCGCAGTATCTTTTGTCGGAATTCCAAATGAAAAAATTATCAGCAATTTCGAATCCACAATGTACACCTTCGCACCCAAACAAACGAATGACAGACGACGTAGGACGGCCAACATTACGCGCTAAGCCCAACTTTGCTCCTCGAACATAACATTACCGTCGGGCGACTTTGCTACGGAATCCCAATGAAGATGGAAGAAGAAGCATAAAATATTCTTTCGATGAATATAATGGGTAAAAACAATCCCTTATAAGAAAAATGTAATCTCTTTCTGTGGCACGACGCATAGAGTCATTCCGGAGGAGCTAAGCAAGTGAGCAGAAAGAAAAATACAAGAATGGAAATGTACTCACTTGGAAGGGGAAAAGTGAAACACTCAAAGACCAATGCTCAAAAAGAGAAGCGGTTCCGTCGGAAAAAAAAGCTCACTCAGTAGACCTCGTTCAGGCCGAGCATTATATTTCTTCCGCTACAAAAACGAGCTGTTTCAATCAGGCTGGAATGTTTCAATCAGGCTGGAATTTTTCAAGTCTGGCGCACTCCAGAGGTCTGGAGGATTTCTCGCTAGACAAGCTGGTGGATGGTGGATCAGTGCCGTTCTCCTGTCCCGAATGGCTTTATATTGCTCGTGCCCTACTCCCACCTGGTTTGTATACTCGGTGGAATGGGGTTTGGTTGCTGCGTTGAGTGCTGCCTAACCGTACTGCCGCGCGTTCAGGGGTATCTCACACTGTTCTAAACATCATTGGCATGTGAAAATCTAATTCTACAAACGAGCCACATGATCAGTAACACGATCTCTAATCTCACCTGTTACAGTCAACACATCTATTAAACATACGAAAACTAAAAACTTGACTAATCTGAGCTCAAACCGGGATTTTATTGTCGTTATGTTGACGACACTTTTGTCGTTCCGAGACATCGACTGAATGCAGTACACAAGTTTTCCGATATCATTAACCGATTATACCCCAAAATCTAGTTCACATTGGTAATTGAACAAAACGGTTAGAAAGAATTGACAAAACAGAAAACCGATGATTATACACAAACAGAAAAATTGATGAAGCAATAAGAAAATACATTCGGGAAAAACCGGTCAACACAATCACTTGAGGAAGAGAGAGACAAACGACTTCCAGCCTGACCTGCATCCAATGTATCACAAAGGAATTTAGAAAAATCATTATCTTTCAGTTATCCAGGAGTATATAAAATATGACTCTCTATTGATGAAGTCTATACTGAAGAAACTGGGAGAACAGTCAGCTTACGTATAAAACGACATGGAAGTGAAGTTATTTTGCCCACTTTACAACCAACAGTTGACAGAGATGCTCTTGGTACACTGATAGATTCTGGTGTACCAGACTTATCGAAGTAAACTGATCGTAACTCAAGACCTCGTACACCAGCCCTTCTCAGGGCAATCCTGAACAACACCAAAATGTCGAAACTTCATTTAGATGTAGGTTTCGGTTCCACTCTTCGTTGGTTTCCTAGCCCTTCCAACCTCCCTCTTGAGGAAATCAATTCTACGATTTCCGATATTCGAGAAGTCCTGGATTCTTATTAGGCAATACTTGTCTCCCGAATACCTTCACCCTCTATCGCTCCTAATCCAGCCGATGGCTCCAGACGTTGCGCCTGATCACTCTTCTAATTCTAGGACAGTGAAATCTAAATGCTCCAAATGACAACGTATTTCTAGTCCCGTGAAATTGGCCACACCCCTTTACTTTCCGCCGATGAGTGCTCCTTTTAAAGCTCATCAGATGAAGATGAGTCAGTGACCAAGGAATGGAGTCCTCCTTCTATCCGTATCCTCCAGAAAGATCTCTGGCCCAACATGCAGTCATCCCTTCTCAGAGCGGACATTCCTATCAGGTATGCCAAAACACCTCTGACGTGATAATCCTCTATCCCCCATATCGTACAGGCATAGGTTATGATAGATCGGATAAACATTTTATAAATAAGGATTCCATAATCATAATAATCAATAATGAGATTGAGACGTGACATGACCCCGTGGGCTTTTCCTCTAGTTTCCTGGGTGTGGGGTTTCCAATTAGGACGTTTATGTAGTTTGCCCCCTAGGTAATTTACGGATTTTTTTCATCCTATTGGGACTGACCAGGAGGAAGCAAATAGTGCAGTGTCATCTGCATACAATCCGATTGAAACTTCGGGAACCTCGGGGATGTCATTTGCGTAGATAATGAAGAGTACCGGTCCCAGAATGCTACCCTGTGGAACGCCCGCTCGGATAGTTTTTTCTTTTGAAAGTGTCTGGTCAATTTTAACTGAGAATTTTCTATCAGACAGATAAGAGTGTATGAGAAGAATAAGTCGTCTTGGGAAATTGCATTTTATTAGTTTGTTGAGCAATTCAACATGCCAGACACTGTCAAAAGCCTTTTCCACGTCGAGGAAAACAGCTCCAGTATTTTTTCTTCTATTGAAATTTAAGGAAACAGCTTCGGTGAGCTTGAGCATCACGTGCTGCGTAGAGAGACCTTTTCTAAAACCGTATTGTTGTGGTTTAAGGATGTTGTTTTCCTCGAGGTGATGATTTCGGCGAGACAGTATTATTTTTTCAAAAATTTTGCTCATTGTGTTAAGGAGGCTAATGGGCCTGTAGCTGGTTGAATGATATGGATCTTTGCCTATTTTCTGAAAAACCAAAATGTGAGCTACTTTCCAAGAGTCAGGAAAGTAGCTTAGTTTAATACAGGCATTGAATATCATGGCAAGAAGATCGGAAGTTTTTAGAGAACTAAGTTTGAGATTGAATCGGGGCCTGGTGCTTTATTGTTTTTAGTAGTTTTGATTTGCTTTTTCATTGCTTTATAGGTTATCTTCTTGAAATTATCTTTACGCTGGATTTTTAGATACTCGGAGACGATTTTTTTCACATTCAGTGATGTGCTGTGGGTCTGATGGTTCGTCATGTGGTGAAAAATTACTTTCGTAGTTTTCTGCCAGGAGGTTTGCTTTATCGCTTGGAGAAAGAGCAAAAGTTTCATCGAGTTTTTTCAGAGGTGGAATATTACTCCGCGGTTTAGTGAGAGCCCTTGTCATGCGCCGTATGGAAATTTCTCTTATTTCTAATTTGCCGACAACTGTGTGCCTGTAACTGCATCTGTGTTCTTGAGTTTTAATCGCGATTGTTCTTTGAAGATAATTGATCGTACTTTTGAGGATACAACTTTTAGTTCTTCGATGCGTTTGGCAAAGTTTATTACGAGTTTTTATAAGGTTTCCTATCTCTGGACTAAGAGGTGGATCTGATTTATATAACGTTGTCAGAGGGACTGCAGTGTGAATGGCAGTTTTAATGCTTCATCTGAGGTCAGTAATTGCTTCGTCTATGTGACTAGTGTTTAGAAGTGTAGGTTCAAAATTCAATTGAGATTCTAATGCCGTAGTAAAAGTCTGTCAATCCGCTTTTGCAAAGTTGTAGTGTGGTACTTCCGGAGGTTTAGCACAGTTGGTGGAAAGGCTAAGAAAGATTGGTCGTTGGTCCGAGTAGAGTTCGTTTATTGGTTCAGTGTCATGGTTAAAATAGTTATTTTTGGTTATTGCAAAGTCGATAAGGTCCGTCTTATGTTAAGTATTGTGAGGAAAGAAGGTATGTGAATCTGTGGCAGAGACAGGAAGGTTTTTGTCAATAATAAACTCAAAAAGTTGTTTCCGAACTTTGTTTGTCGTTCTACTATTCCAAGCGAGGTGCTTGGCGTTGAAGTCACCTGCAGCAATGACCGAGGGTGCGAGTTTGAAAATTTGTTTGTAGTCATTTTTTATAAAGTCACGGGACGGAGTCTGGTAAAGAGATACAATTGCATATGAGTTCCCGTGTATTTTAATTTCTATAGCAGTGGCTTCAAGATAGTCAAATTTAGGAATTACTAATACATGGTTATTTATATTTTCTTGGATTGAGATTGCTGTTCCCCTATTAGTGTTATTTCTGTATATTCTATGACCGCGCAGTTTAACTTGTAGGGATTCGCGGAGCAGAGTTTCGGTGAGCAGAAGAATTGTGATGTTATTTCGATCGAGGTAGGTTGCTAATTCGTGTCTTTTTTGGAGCACTCCCTGAGCGTTCGAATGAAGAATTTTTAAATCTTCATTATTGCGGGCTGCCATTTTCAAGGGCGATTGCTAAAATACTAGTTATAATTTCCGCGGTTTTGCTTTATAGAAATGGGATTCTTGGTCTGTTTTTTTACTTTCGGTTCAATTTGGGTCTGAACAACGCACTTGGAGGCGACTTTGGTGCTGTAGAGTGGTTCAATCAATAATGACGAGGGGTTTACGGTGGCTACTTCTTCTTGAGGGTCGCTACTATGACTTGGTGGAATTAGTGGTGCGGGCTGCTTGCTAAGAGCAATATTATTGGAATCATTAGTAGGTTTAGAAAAAGGTTTCTTAATCGGCTTTCCAGATGCTTTTTTAAATGCTGCGCAGACTCTATAGTTGGCCGGGTGATCTTTGCCGCAGTTGGCGCAAGTAGCTGGTGCCTGGCGATCTTTTTTACAACTAAATTATTGTGCGCGCCCCTACATTTCACGTAGCGTGGGGTAGCATGACACAAGTCAGAGACGTGATGAAATCTCTGACAGTTGTAGCACTGAGAGGTTTCCTTTGGTTTGACGTAGGGCTCTACTCTGATTTTTATGAACGCCATGGACTGGAGTTTTAGCAGTTCTTTTGCTTATGGTGAATTAGGGACCGTAATTAGTAACATAGGAAATTCTATGTTTGTTAGTCTGTTGCGCATAGTGCTAGCAGTAGTGACGTGGAAACCCTCTCCCTTCAGTTCTTCGTGAATCAAATCTTCGGGGTAGGAAATAGGGATGTTTCTTTCTACGAGTTTAGTGGGCGGAGTCTCGACTTTCAGATTTATACGAACTCAATCCTTGGCTTCTGCGTTTTCTTAACGAGGTGTTCGTCCAGGCGTCGTCGTCCATCCTTTCGTCAATTGCTCCGTTTTCTCTAAGGTCCGATGGCGGTGTGTCACTCCCTCCCGGATTGAAATGCATGGTTGCCTCCGCTTCTTGGCTCGTTTCTTCTCTTCGTAGGTCCTCGATGTGAACACGTCAAAAGACGAACTCAGAATCATCAATCCCACGAGAAACATGTCACCATATCTTGCCTAAATTGTAAAGGAACTCACTGGACCACCTATCGCTGATGTCATAAAGTTCCTCGAAAACCTGGCATCAAGTCGAGCGCAACTCACCAACTTTCTAAACCCAAACCCAATAAAAGCTCTCCTCTTTCTAAACCTCGTGGCGTCTTTGAACCCGCTTCCACCTAAAGATCCTTCGCTGACGCAGTCTCTGCTCGTCATCTGTCACAGGTCCGTCACCAGTCCCAATCTTCTCCCAATACCGATCAACTTCAGAATTTGTAACTACAGCAGCTTTTCCGTGAATTTCTCTCCAATTTCACTGCTGCTCTCAAACATCCACACCCCAGATGCTCCCGAGTGCCATGATTTGACATACATGCATTTCAAAGCGTCGGTCCTCAGTGGCTATTCTAGCAAATCTGGAATTAATCACTCACATATCTCTCCAGTGGATCTCCTGACTCCTAAGTCTTTCATCTTCCGTTCTTTCGTGTTTCGCTTAAGGCGCGAGTGTTCTTGCAGTAAAACCATCTTGGACCACTAATTTCGCAGTGCCTCCTTATCTTTTTGACTTGGTTCTTAACCTTCTAGGTTGGTAACCAGTCGAGGAGGGGTTTTAGTCGGTAGGCGCACCAAGCGAATCCGACACTACCCTGCTTTTCCTGGTTGTCTTTAGAAGATTTTCCCTCCTCCGTCCTTTCAAAAAAAAAAGTTATTTTGAAACATTTTTCATGGCGGAACAACTATCAACAATTCTGATATCCCCTATTAAGATTATTAGGAACAATGCATATAATACCAATCGGATTTGGCTTTCCGTCCTAATAAGTCACCTCTGAGAAAGTGAAATGCAATTATCACGAAACTTCGGCAAAATTTGTAGTTTTGTACAAAATTATGTCCCGGAACACCTTATTTTCAGTCAATATGTTCACAAACATATATTTCATAAGATTCTGTACCTATTATAAGAACTTTTTACGCTTTATTGAACCTATTTTGTCATTTTACAAAACAAGAAACGAATTTATTTGAAAAATGACCCTGTTGAGAACTGAATTAGAGCTTCTAAAATTAGTTCAAAATATCAAAGGATTCTTGTGAGAATGCTGGAGCCCCCTCAATTTTTCTTCGATAGCCTCCAATATATGCGTGAAAAAAAGAATGTATATGTTTCAGTCTTCAAAAAACGAGTTTGAAGGATGTGATCCGACATCAACTATCCTACTTCCATAAAAAACAAGCTGTGCTGAAAAATGGATTGTTAGTCATCATGGGTGTATCCTAGTTCACGAGAGGCCCATAAGGGCCTTCCGGACGTTGCTCCTTCAGGAAATGACATGCTTATCGATGAGAGTTATGAATGGTGAAGGGAAAATATCCCATGGGAAATGTAACTTTATGTATCGAATCAAGTGAAATATTCTGGATATTTATTATTATTTATGGAGCTCCAGGTCCTACTGTGATCCAAGCATTGAAACCTCTTCGACTTGAATTCTTTCCATAATCAGAGTTCTCATAAAAGTGCCGACTGTGGATGAAGGCCCTTCTCAATTTAATCCACAAGTCTCTGTTATTGATGAAACATCTTCCTACCTCAAAGTTGTGCCAAGTGCCGAGAATGGGAGAAACCCCTTTCCAATTGAGTTTTCGAGTCGTTGTTATTGATGACATTGAACCTCTTTCTCACCCTAAATTGTTTTCCAGATTGTAACTGGAGCTCCTTTTGCACCTTGGATTTGCTAGAATTCCTGGGAGAAAAGGAAAATCTCCTTTGTACCTGAATTTTCGAGTCCCTGTTGTTGATGACACCCACCCTTTTCATAACTCGAAGTTGCTAGATGCACATAGTGCGAATGCAGCTTTTTTTAAGTTGGAAGTTTTTAAAAGTCCCTCATATGGATGAACCCCTTTCCACCTTAGTTCTCGAGTAATACGCTTGTCCTATTCGCCAAACTTGCTGCTTCATCGAACGCTTATCCATCTACCCTCTTCAAGTCTCTGCCATGATCATGGTCAAAAGGATATGATGATTTAATAACATCGAAATACAAACATGAGGATTTTTCGCTTACGAAAATAAAGTCTATACCTGACGAACACTTATCTTCTCAACTCTAGTTATTCCAGAGCTTACCGACTCAAATTTGGTAACAAGATATTGTTCCGTTTGGTAATTGATTACAGTTTAGCTAAAGCAGAAGTTGATCCAACATTTTCCCAAAAGAAAGTTTTACTAGTTCTTGCACCAGCTGATTCAATCGAAATAGTACTACTTCTACTCATAGTAATACATTTGAAGCCTTATAAACAAAGCTGAAACTCGAGTGGCAATGCTTACAGACCGCTTTGACTTTAACCTTATAAGTGACCTCGTAGGAAGCTGTGCATTGGGAATGGTAGTCCTTGTTGCGAAAATCAGAAAAAGTTGCAATCCTTTGAATTGAAAGCCCACATGTTTAACAGTTCGGCTTAAGACTTATATTTTTAAGGTCGAGAATCTGGCATTTCGTAGATAATTATTAGGTGAGTCCTCAAGTGAGCGATTGGGAATGAGACGCTTTTACGTAAGGAATTCAACGTACTCCCATGTAGAGCAGTAGTAAATCGGCCCGGCCAGCGGTTAGGTAGGAAGCTGTGAAGTGGCCCCTTCACACAGGCCACCAAATCTACTTCCCTGCATAAAACAGAACGGAACTGTTGACTTCGCCAGCACAACAAAGAGCTTCCCGAACATGGAGAATAAAAGTTTCAGGTGCTGAATGGAGATTAGGTGTGTGGAATGCTAGAGGTGTGAATGATCTGAAGGAAAAGGAGTTGCGGGGTACGATGCGCGTGAGGAAGCTTGATATTTTGTGCGTACCAGAAACAAAGAAAAAGGGATGTGAGGTTAACAAGGTGG
>WSXT02178939.1:0-21485 GCA_011762715.2 Neuroterus valhalla | reverse complement strand
TATATTCATTCTTGGGTAGTCCTTAAGGCAAACTAGATAGCTAGCCAGATAGATAGCCAGAGGGACCCTACTGTGGTTGTTTAACAATTTGTTTATATATACATGTATACTAACGGGCAAGTTGAGAGCATCTTTAGCCATAAAGCTCGTCACCATTCCGAAAATAATTTGCTGTTGTTTATTTGCCTTTTCAAGGCGCACTAAAAATAGTTGGCCTCGGTTCGGAACCAAGTATGCTAAGTAACTTTGCCCAACTAGATCTAAAGTCAAAAACACTTTTGAACTCCGACCCGCAATCAAGTCTCTGAAAAAGTTGAGATAAATTAAAATCATTCCCCCGCATAACTGCGTTCAAAGAATAAAGTGATAATCCTACTTTGCAGTGCCAGCGTTTTCCGTCCAAACATGATCGAGACAAATTTCAGGATAAACAGGCTTGCTCGGAGTAGCCCCTATATCCTGGAATTGCATGCTACTGTAACTTGCACAAGGACTATTTGGAGATTGTCCTAGAATATTTCCGAACATTGTCTGATGTAGCCTACTTGTATGAGCAGTTGTTCCCGTTGGGACGCCAGGTAGAGGAGAAAAGGCTGAATGTGTGGGAGATTGACAACGAGATATTGTGGCCATTGGGCTTGAGGATCGAGAATGTGGATGAACATGTTGCTGCTGAGCAGGTGATGTTGCACTTCCCGATGTTGTAGTGTATGAAGTTGCGCGAGAACCAAAGGGGCTGTTGGTTATTCCCATTCCCATGGCGGCCAAGGGTGGGTTTGGCATTCCTTGATTTGAAAGAGAAATAAAAAGACATGAATAATCGAATAAAATTGAAGTGCGATTAAATAGGCGATTCCATAGAATTAATGTATTTACCAAAGAGACTTAGCGCTTTGTTGGCAACGCTTCTATTAAGGGAAGCGTTGCTTCCGATATTCCTTGGAGAACTCGTAGAGTAATTAAATAAACTCGGAGTGGTGTCGTTGCTTCCACAAACAATCTGACACTCTTCTGCGGTTGCTTTCCGGATTTTGTAAACAGAATGCAATCCCGTTTTTGTATCGTAAAGTACTGCTAGAGAAGGCTCAGAACTTGTAAAGACAATCTTTAGAGTCGGATCGCACATGTAGGATATGCTTCCTGAAAACATCAACAAAATTGTCACAAAACTGTTTACTAAGATGTTTTTTGATTTCTTTTGTTTTTTTCTTGTTTACCATGTTTTATAAGTAGAGGACAAATTTCATCCAAAGGGTGCATTAGAGAAAATGCGACTGGTAAATTACCCTCGGATTGTGAAAGGGCTCTGCTGATTTCCAAAGATGTGTACCTAGATTAGAAATTATACAATTATATTGTTGTAAATTATTATAGAGAGTAACATCACTGAAAAGAAAGGATATATAAAGAATTATTTACTACCTGGAGGATGGAATCGAAACTTGGGACTTTTCGAGTAGCAGGCCAAATTTTGTTGGCCATACAGCAGAAACCTAGTAAAATCATAAAAATGCCTTGATACAAATCCTCACTCTTGACTCTTTTTTTTTACCATTGAATTAATATTTTGCAAGATATTTGTACCTGGAACTGTAAACTCGAAACATAGTCTTGACCAGTTTCGGTGAAAACTGATAGAGTGTAGGTATCGAGAAGGCAAATACAGTCGATTGTCTTTTCTGGAACATCTTCATCGTGAAAATCTTTACCTTTCGACAACTGTTCGAGAGTGTACGTTCGAAACGAACACCAGATTGCATGTTTTATATCGTGTTGACAAGTGTAGGATTTTTGTAGCACTCTTGTTGACTGGCTTCCTTTTGAATGAATCGCTACCTTTCCTGAGCAATAAAGTTCCTCTTCGCCATCTGTGCCATTGTCACGTACTATCCAAAATTCTTTCTACAGAAAAATTAATTTCCAGTTAATCTTTGTTAAGAAATTTCTCACGATAACATCAAATACATCTTTGAAGAATCAAGATTTTGCACAGAGTTCTCTCGAAAAAATACTTACAGGCGGTTTTTCAGAAATATTAACTTTGCTGAATTTTTGCAAAAGAACGCTCTCCTCCAGGACCACTTGGCTACTTGCTACAGGCTGACTAATCAGAGATCCAGGGTGTCTCAGGACCGTCTGACGTCCCCCTGGCACAAATTCCTTTAGGAGGAAGAATACATTTTTGTGAAGAGGATTAATTTATATAAATATAAAACACTCGACGACAGTATTACAGGAATACTTAAATTTTCTTTTTTTCCAAAGGCATTTCGTAAATTATAGTCCAATAAGTCAGCATGAAAAGTGAGGTTAAGTAACCTAAACTCACCAGTGGATCGGAGGCGGCAATCATTTTCTCCCTGGCTTCATCCAGATTTGCGGAATTGATTTAATTGTTGTGTGTAGATTGACTTGTTGAACTTTTATTTCAATGAAATTTCTGATAAACAGAAAGGGCAAATTATTCAAGAGTTTAACAACAAAACTGCCCTGGACGCCGCCATTTTTAATTTACGGCCAACCGGGCACGCATACGCTTCATTCTGGCGCTAAAACTGAATTATCTCTAACGATTTTTGTGCCTGTTGCATAAATAATTTATTTGATAGTAAGTTTCCTCTAGATAGGAAATGATGAATGTTTCAATTCCACCTTTATTTAAGGATAAGATATAAAAAAGTCAAGATTTGGTTTTTCCAAATTTATTTTTGATAAAAATAGCAATGTGAAATTAATAGAAGATAATAGGTATAAATAAATTAATGAAACCTAGCTTGAAGCCGCCAATACGAAATACCATTTAGATTTTTTTTTTGTGCACGAAATTATCGTTTCTTGCAACAGCAAAATTCTTAAATACAAGCCACAGTGCATGGTACAAAAATGTGTTATTACCTATACGTATTCCTGCAACCACATAACATTAAAGGCTGTGAACTTTTTTCAAGGATCTCGACAACTAAGGGATAGAAGTTAATCGAACTTGTACTCTTTATTATGAAGATTCAAAGAATCCAAATTAGCTGAATCTGAGTATTAATTTTTCAAATTTTCCCCAAAGTTGAGTGTCTTTTCATCCAGAAACACTGCACTTTATAGAAACTCCGCCATGGAACTCTACGCAAAATAGCATTCTTGCTGTCGTTAAAATGTGATAAAAAATTGGGCCCGAGCTTCGGGCATTCAAATTGCAAAAAGGCGTTTTCGAGGTAGGCTTGAAGTTTTGCTTCAACCTGATTAAGAAAAATGATTTCGAAGCAAAGCCACGAATCCTGATAAATCACTTAGAAAAAAAACTTTGCTCTTGACCTTTATCACAGTTCAAAAGATACAAATAATAAACAGAATCTACAAATACAATGATTCCGAGGAGCATAGCTTTTTTCAGTGGATTAAAAATAATCCTCTATATATCACACTTGACTAAAAGGTGGCGTATAAAATTGGAAAATATAAAACATATTGCAACATCTTTCCTTTCTTATAGGACACAGTATTCTCTAATACTCGAATTTTCAAATTATTCGCAAAAGTATGCGCAGGACTGAAAAAAGTCAAGCCGCACGAAAAAAGACTCGTGCACATGAATAGATTCCGTTTGATGCTTCGTTAACGTAAGATTAAGGTTGAAGTGCGAAAATTGTGCCGAGCATTTTTTATTGGCTCTAGAATCTCCTCATATCCAAGCGATGCCAATAATATTCAGAAAGTCTTGCGGTGAATCGCCTTTACGCCGTCATCCTCGTATTCTCGTTTACTGACCCACATCTTTTTGAACGTGTCCAAAGATGCCAAAATTGAACCTCCTATCCAGGTACTGTATAATCGCTCTTGTGGTGCTGATATCTGAAAAATTAGAATTTGACAAGTCTTTACATTTTCCAGTTCAGGGATATAGAAATCTGGTTTAATACTCACCCTAATCTTTATGTCTTTCGGCGCCATTTTACGAATTTCAGCGAGTAGTCGGTCTCCGAAACCCTGTAAATATTCTTATATTATTAAACGAAAAATTCAAATTAATATCAATTATTTAAACGTTTAAGAAAATAAAGTTAAACTTACGCGATGTAGCGTAGATCCACCGGAGAGAACAATGTTCTGGAAAAGGACTTTTCTTAAATCCAAGTCAGACTTTTGTATAGAATAGTTGAGAACTTCATGAATTCCTTCGCACTCTTCTCCCACAAGGTCTGGTCTGAAGAGAACTTCTGGTGCTCTAAATCTAGCTGGGCCAATCTAGAAGCGACAAAGTTTTAGTTTCTAACTGTCAAATAAACCACAAAATACAATTGAATCAATAATTTCCAATATACCTCTAAATGACTTCCATCTGGTAAAACATAAGGAAACTTTTCAGTCTCACTACCTTCTTCTTTCTGGGGATTGGTCGAGAGGTAGCAACACCGTTCTTTGATCGTCCTAACAATTTCGAACTCAGCCGATGTCCTGAAATTAATTCCCTCTTTTCGAAGTAGCAACCTGAGAAATCTCGTCACGTCCCGACCTGCTATGTCTACTCGCATTATACTATGAGGCATCGCGAAACCTTCGTAAATTGGTACTGCATGCGTGACTCCGTCACCAGAATCCAGAACGACTCCTGTCGTTCTTCCAGTTGCATATCTTTTTCAAAACAAGATTAAATAATTGTAACAGTATTTTCGAGCTAGGTCCAAGCATATAAAAGTGAAGAATAAATATTTAAATTATTTAGGGAAAAGTGACATCAACTTACAAGCTAAGAACAGCTTGCATTGAGACAAATAAGGCAGGGACGTTGAAAGATTCAAAAAAGATTTCTGCAGCTTTTTCACGGTTTTTCCTGGGATTGAGTGGAGCTTCTGTTAATAAAACTGGATGTTCTTCACTAAAAGTTGCCAATTGATCTTTGCTGTAAACATAGGACCAAATTCTCTCCATGTCGTTCCAGTCAGTGACTATCCCATGTTCCATGGGGTAACGGAGAGACAAAAGGCCACGATGTTCTTCAGCTATAGGGCCGACAAATAAATCTCCTTCCAAAGCACCTGCCATCACACGGACGTGTTTTGGTCTCCCAATACTGTAAATATGATTTATTCATTATAAAATAAATACAGAACATCTGTTATCATAAGAGCATGAACTTTAGTGATTTTTGGTGCATGAGAAATAAGATTGACTTACTAATTTGGAAATCTACATTTTGGTATTTGGTCACCTGCGAAACCTGCCTTGACAACTCCAGAACCCTATAAAAATGTCGATGAAAAATGTGATAATTCAAAAAAATATTGAAATAAACCATCCAATTATCTGAATTAGATGCGTAATATCGATTAATGAATTAACTGAGGAACTTCTTAATAAATGACACGTAACTCCAGTTATAATCAAGAAATTAAATTTCACGACACGTAAATCCTAACCTCCATTTTCGTTTTTTGCAACACAAACGACAAAATCCGTAACTATTGATTTCACTTGAAATCTGTTTTCTTAAGCAATATTTTCGTACGAATAATATGAAGAAATTGAAATAAAAGTCGGCAATACGGAAAAATACAAAACGGTTTGCTCTTTTGCTCCTTTCCGAAATAAATACCCGCAGTTTTTCCATCAAATTGTGAAATTATAGCAGAAATTTGTCCGAGGTGTTCACGGCAATCGAACAATTGGAAACAAAAGTCAATAATTGATACATTTTATGGCAATATTTTTCATGTATTTGCCGATCCCTGAAATTATAACAAACATGGCTTTTGTTCCATCGCCTTTTTTGACGTATTTGACACATGCAAGGTAGAGTAGCCAATTTGTAAATATTGTCATTTCTGTCAATTTCCCAATACTTACGTTATCGATAACCACTGGCTGATTCACAATTACATCGTACGGCTCCATTTTTATTAAAAAACGTTAACTTTTCTTTTTTAAATAAAAATTTCACAACCGCACGTCCACAACCTCAGTAGGTTATAGAACAGGTGTGAAGTTTACTCTTTATAAGGTTATAATCGGTTCCTTGAATTCGATAGATCGAACATCGAAGGTGTCGTTTTCAACTCACTTCAACTGTTCAGTGTGTTTTTTAAATTTTCAGGTTTCACTCGTATTTTTGACGCGTCTTGCAAAGTATCAAAAAGTGTTGAAAATTTCTAGATTTCTCTAACAGATTAATTTTCCGGCGCAAACTTTTTCCGGTAAGTCTGGTTTTACTGAATTTATATAAATGTTTGTTGAGAAATGTCATGGGCAGAATATGATTAAAAATGAAAATTTGACTTTTATAACCTCTATTTGTCACATGTTCCGGAAATCTTACTGAACTTGATCCCATCAAATTATGAAAAAGTATTAAATACAAAATTTCACCTACTTGATTCTCAATTTGTATAAATTCTAGAAATCTTTTTACCAAATTTCCCAGATTTGCAAGAGTATTCAAAATCCAAATGGTATATGAAGACACTAAAGGATAGGAAAAAAAAGATTTCTTGAAAATAAATTATTTATTACAACCAATAAAGGCAATACAGTTGTATCATGAAGAGGTTCAAAACGTTGAAATGCATTTGATTAATTTACTAAATGCTGCCATTCATACATTTTGATGAATTTAATGTATCACAGCCATAGCGACAAAGAATTTTCACTAACAACTTTCATGCACAAACGCCCAACAGTATGCAATATTCTGCTTGAATATAGCATTCGTAGAATCTTTACGCATCTTGAAACGTATGCCGATTATTATTCATCTAGAGATATTACTTTTATTATTGAAAAAACGTGTACAAAGCGCACATTCAAAAGTACTTAATAAATCTGATTAAAATCACTAGAAACTCAACATTTTTAGTCAGTTTTTCCCAAATATCATTAATAAGATTTAACAAGCTTCTTGCCTTATTAGTATAACAGGCAGTTTGTAAAAAAGTTTCTATTACATTAAAATAAAAATGTTCTCATATTTCTGTTTCACAAAGATGTGTAAAATTATTCTTTGAAAAAGTGCACACTACGTTTTTTTTTCATTTTGTATTTTTTTGTCTTTGAAAAGTTAAAAAGTACAAGGCGATATTCGTGCTATTAGATTGTCTTCCATTAATAATGTACCCTCCTAGGTACAGATGACTTGTGTCCCGACTCAAACAATATATTTCATTTACTTTTTCATGAATTTGCCTAAGTGAGAAAAAGTTTCAGGTTTGAATATTTCAATTCGATGATAACTATTTTACACTAGAGATCTTATATTCGCTTTCTTCTAGTTTCATACTTTAGAACTACTACAATTTACAATTTGAAGAACTACTAATGATATGGCGTGCAATTTTTACTCTGCCGTCCAGCTGTTATTATTATTGTTACTTTTCTGAAATCCTGCCTTAGAATTGACAACTGGTGGGACTACCAAATCCGCAAAAAATTTTCGACTTCATTTCTCTAACCTTATCATCTATACATGGAAAAATGCAAACTTTGGTCACATTTGAGTGAGAAAAACCTGCCGAACAACATTTAGACCGCAGATTTACAGGGCCTGCATTGATTAGAAATTTCTGAGGAAAACAAATTGTTTGTGAGATACACTTTTTATAATATTATTTTTTAGTATGCGCATCATTTAAGACCCTGAAATCATCCTTATAAAAGTTATTTAATAAATTTCACCCATCAGTAAAACCGTGAGGGAAGTCCATCCAGTGAAAGGATGACATCCCTTCCCATTTCCCAAAGTATCTCCGTAATTTTCCCAGCTAAATCCAGTCTTCTTATACTGCGAAATCACATTCTTAATCAAATTCTGTCTCAGTCTATCATAAATATCTCTCGCCTTTGCCCGGTGTGGTCCTTCGAGTTCAGAGTAATGATATAAGGCTCTCGCAGTTAAATAATTTATATTAATCCAAATATTGCCCCTCCAATAAGGTGGATCATGTTCTGTGTTATGTTTCCCATACAAAGGCGAATTCCTTGCGAGAGATCTTAAACCATATTTAGTCCAAAGTAAATCCGGATTCACTATGTCGTCTAGAATCTTTTCCAACTGCGGAGAATCAGGTGGAATAATTTGAAGGATAAAAGGAAAGAGCGAAACATATCCAAAAGTGGAATCCACGAATCTCAAGATGGGATCTTCTAGAACGACTCGAACCATCTCTGAGGACTGCTGCGACCTAGGCGAAGGCGTAGGCCTTTTGAGAATCACTCTATCCGAATGCAAACCGTAATCCGAAAAAGTTGAGGTCCTTGGTGACCAATGGAGCTGATTTAGTAAATCGATATCAGTTAAATAAGCAAAAGTATTAGAGTACTTCAAACTAGGTTTCCTCAAAACCTCAGCAATCTGAGACATTACACCAGCAGCGAGAGCGATCCAGCATCTTAAATCAACATGTCTTTCATCTAAATTCGGATGCGAGGCTCTTGGATAATCATCCAATCCGGAAGTCAAAGTTTTAGGATTCAATTCCCTGTTTGTTGTACTGTCTCTCCCGCGCCAGCGATAAGTCCCTGGCATATCGCCAATTTGTGTCGTGTTGAACCAATTAAACCAGGCTTGAAGTCTAGGATAGAGTTTCTCTAAAAGATGATGGTGCTTCCTTAACAACCCGTCTTGATTATGGTCTAAAATGTATTTCAGAGTGAGGAAAAACGTCGGCGGATTCGCGTTTGTGTTGACTTGTGTGACAAATTCTTCAGGAACTTTTGCGAGAGCTTCTTGCCCGAGAATCATTTCCCTGGGAATCCAGCCCTCGACGTTCATGAGGTCAAACCAGTGACTCATTATGTCCACTTGTATGTCCAAATTCCATGCAGATATGAGCAATCCGTGAAAGCCTTCGTCCCAGAGGAAACCTCGTGGGAAAAAACTTCTGCTCGGAACTGCAGTATAAAGAGCAGCTTTCCAATAGGGAACAGGTTCCTTTGTGTAGGAACTTTTGACTTGAGCAGAACCATAGAAATATCCTATGGAACCAATCATGTTTGAGAAGGCCATTTTTGCAAAGTCTACCTCATCTGGTTTATAACCCTTGGATCCGAGTCGGAAGATTTTCTCAAATTTTTCTTCAAAGAGCTGTCGTTTTTCCGCAAGTGCTTTTTCGTATAGTTTGCCTGTTAGTTTTTCACTCCGGTCTATAAAGCTACCAGACTCGAAGCAGACCTCAAACTCGAAAGGTATTTTTGCGGTTACTTGGGTCACTATAAAATTTGGCTCTAGTTTAGTTCCGTCATGGGTAGAGGATAATTGCTCTCCGCCCAAGACTATGTGTTTCTTGGTAGAACCTTTGTAGGAAGCGATTCTGAGGTTTTGGAGAACAGTTTCTTTCAAGAGGTGCAAACCTGGGGCGACGGTTGCCAGGAAGGAGTGTTCTTCTAGATGACCCAGGGTTGGAGTAAAGTTTATTGTAAAAAATCCAAGACCTTCAGTGTTGCCTTCCATTCCGGTAATGCGGTTTTTTTCACCCAGTACTGCTCGGATTTTCCCGTTGGTTTTATCTTCAATAGCCGTGTAGAAGAGGAGGGAAATTTCCTCACCATCTCGTTCTCCTTTTTCGGATCTTACGCCGATTCTAGCTGTCCAATCTCCTCCGTGTCTACCTCCAGGTTTTTTTACAAAGGTGGTATTTAGAATTGCACCAGCGTCGACAATTTCTTGAATTCCGAAGGTTTCTCCGTCGTGTTCCAGCCAGGAGTACCTGTTGCGAGTTTTAAAAACAAAAACAGTGTTAAGTTTCAATTTTTTATCAGGGTGGCGACTTGACCGGGAAATGATCGGGCATTTTACTGACCGGGAAAAACCAGGAAATGACCAGGAATTTAATTTAAAAAACCGGGAATTTACTTGACTCAACCTAGACTATTAAAAATTCTAACGAAAACATACGAGAAACGACCGCTTTCTTTTTATGATTCAAAAATAGATCTTATAATTTGATTTATTGAATGTAATGTTCCTTTAATCTGATTCTCAAAATATTTAAATATATCTTTACGTCATGAGAAGAAGAAGTTTTATTTTTTTCCATTATAAGAAAAACGTTTTGCAAAGTTGTTGCTCTATGAGATTTTTTAAGCTCACTCAAATTTAATAATTATTGACATTGACATTGCGCAATGATCCTTTTTTAGTTAAAAAATCAACTACGTGTTTTAAGTTTGAACTTGTTTGTTGAAAATTAAATTTTTTTATTCACCTCTGGTTGAAATTGTAACCAATTTCTTTAAAATCAGTTAATATATTTTTGGTAAAAATTCAAGTATTAAGGTAAACATTGATTTTTGAATTAAACTTTTTCTTTGAGAAATTATGCATTTCAAGGAAAATTCGCTTTTTTTATAGAAAATGAATCTTCATGGTCAAAAATGTATCTTTGCGCTTAAAATACATCTATTTACGTTGAAGATTCATCATTATACCTGAAACATCCACAATTTCATTTGATTCTTTATCATTTTGTGTAAAAGTGTAATCATTTGTATGAAAGTTAGTTTTTTTCGTTTTTTGATAGTTACCTTTTTTTATAAGTGATTTTCTTTGACTGAAAATTTAACTTATTCTAATTGGAAATTTGCCAGTTTCAGTTACGAATTCATTTGTTTGGTTAAACATCCCCTTTTTCAGTTTAAAATTTTATTATTGAAATTTTCATTGACAATTTCTCTTTTTCAGTAAAAGTTAATTTATCTGTTTGAAAACTTAACTCCTTCAGTTGGAGATTCTTTGTTTTAGTATAAATCTCTTATGCTTGGTTTGGAATCGGTTTTCCAGACTAAAAATGTTACTGTTTCTTTTTTTGGTGGAAAATAATTATGTTTTGGGTTCAGAATTCGACTATTTTGTTGAAACATTGTATTTTGTCTTAGAAAATTATTCTTTCTATTTGAAAATTAATCTTCTTGATTGAATATTCACCTCCATGGTTAAAAATTGAAGTGCGTTAGTTTAAAATTTATCTTTAATTTAAAAATTCATCTTCTTTATTGCAAAATGAACTATTTGGTTCGAAATCCGTTTTTTTTTTGTTATCGTAAGTTGATTTTTTTTATTGCAAGTTTAACTGTTCCAATTTATGTAAAAAAAAAAGATTTTTTGTTGTTGAAAATTTGATTATTCTTTTCAAAATTGATCTATTTTGCATTGTTTCATCTGTTATGTTAAAGGATGTTTGGAATGAACGTTATGAATAAAAAAAAGGTCGGGGTATTGCGACAAATATAAATATGTTTCTTCTAGTTGACCGGGAAAATTGGAAAACTTGACAGCGAATTTGAAATCGTCCGCCGAATCGTCACCCTGATTATTTTCATGAGGGATTTTGTTATATCCTACCTGTCTAATTTATCACTTTGTTCACACCAGTGTCTAAGTCCTTCTCCTCCTTGTCGTAAAAAGTGAGGAAAATACCACATTAGTCCTGTTACCAAGGAATAAGGATCTCTTGTCTTCATCCCAAAATAAACTCCCGATCTGTACGAACCCCAATATCGCTCAGAGTTGTTTAATTTAGCTGCGTTAACTAACTGCAATCGGCAACAGATTTATAAACAAAATCATTCATGGAAATATAATATTAAGGTTGAAACGAAAATAATTTGAATCAAAAGATCTCACTTTATCTACGTCATAAGGCGTGTTGACACGAGTTTCCAGATATCCTTTATAACTAAATACAACGGCAACACCTATGCAAATTATTGTTAAAATTGTATTTAAGACCGACATTCTGAAAATTGAAGATTTATTTGAATCATTTGACTCTGATATCCTCGGCTTTATCTTCTGCGACCTCTCGATTCCTTTTAACTTGGCCATTTTATTTATTTATTTAATAACCAACAATACTATCAGTCTTTTATCTGGAAATAATTGTAACAATTAAATATCAGAGACACTTCAAACTCTCAATTAATATTTTAAATAATAATTTCTTCTGGGAATGCTCTAAAAGGAAAACAGCTGATTTTAAATTTAGGTTATGTTGAGATGAAAAAATTGGTTTGGAAGTACATTTGTTAATTACAGTTGAAAATTATACACAAATAATGACGCTCAATAGAAAAATTGTAAGTTCATATTTATTTATGGTGTAATAAACACTTACCACACAGGTTTTGGTCAATTTAAGGAGCATTGTGAATTTTCACCTGTCACAAGTTACACATGTTAACTTTTGCGCTCTTGCTTTGCGTCAATCTGCCAACGTGGATTCGCTTTCATTGATTCATGAGAAAAAAAAATTAAGAAAATACTGTTTGAGATTATACTGCAGTATTATTACATTGAGTAAGAATATCGATAGCTATCAACGTTTAAAATTAATAATTCCGGGAATAAATCAAATTTCGGGTCTTTTACTACTAGTTTACTTGTTTGTTTATTGCATCCCTCATATCATCTTTTATTACAAATTATAATTCCGTCAGTTGAAAATACATTTAGCAATGTTGGTAGTTGATTCGGAATATATTCACAGCTCCCTTTTTAAAAATTTAAATTAGAAATACTTATTCGTCAGGGGTGTGTATGATACAAATCGATAGATGATTTGATTTCTGTTCACTTCTTCATGTAACGTTCCGTTTTTGAATTGTGCCTCGAATTTCCTCATGCACAAAAAAAAAAGCATTTAGCATTTCGCAGTATATATTTTCATATTAATTATTCCTATTTTATTATGTATGGATCATAGTATATGCACATATACAGTGATGCCTATGCCTTGACATCTCGCACATTCGTACTCTAGTAAAACATCTTAAATATCTATAATATATATAATCTTTTAAATTTCAATGAAACAATCATATGTACAATATCGGTTCAACGCCTTAAACTTTAACAAACTGGTTAATCTTTGTAATTACAAGAGATTAAGCATGCCCACGAATAAATGGTTGATTGCACCTCGCCAATCTTTAAATGTTTCCCTCCCAAAATTCAAAGTAAATTTGAACTTTTTTTTTCTTCACATTTATTCTGATGCAACAAGATTGATCTGCAAAATCACCATTTCCACGCCGATTTTCAACGATCGCAATTTCAGAAGTTTCTTAAAGATCGTTGTTCAAGTGAAAGACTAATTTTGGTGTGAGCAATTAATACCGTATCGTGTTTTAGAAACACCTTTCGCACGAAGAATAAGGACTAAATTGGAAAATAATAATTTTATGTACATGGGAATGTCGCTCGTACTTGTTAATACCGCATAAACTATGATATTAAATTTATTATTGACTGAAATGATAGTTTTGTAATATTAATAATCGTTTCTGTATTGGATAATCTATCGCATCTTTGTTATAATATATATGTTTCTATTTCGCCTTCAATTGATTCATATCGAATATAGGCCGTGATGGCAAGCTAATAAAAGATTCTGGTTGTTGTAGTCAGTTTACCTCTGCGTCTACTGTGATTCACAATGAAACCAATTAGCCATGGTATATTAATATATATTCAAATTTTTGCGTAAGAAGTTTCTGAAACAAAATTTTGGAATCCAAGTATCGAGAGATTTCCACGAGTAATAATTTTGTGGATAGGATAATTTTTAGATGAACTATTAATTATAGAGATATGCAAGTACACATAACTACTGATGGATGTTACTTGTGTGTGATTGGAAATTCAACCCAAATAAGAAAAAAAAAAAAAACAATTTTCTCAATTTTCTGGTGCAATCCTAAACAGTCATCTCTTGAAAACTCTGACCGAGCAAATTTTGTACAAGGAAATTTGATTCTTCATTCCGAATTAGTCCTCTAATGTCAACTTGATATATTTTTGTGCAAGAGAGAGAAATCGATGCAGTAAAATTTGTGTCTCGATATTTGAAAGAGGCAGCCAAATTCGTGAATGCATGACGAATAAAAGATATTGTGCTTGATGGTATGATAATTTTAACTTTAAAACTGAGCTAAGCACTACCACTCAAGTGCTATCCTGTTGAGCGATGTAAATGTAGCATCTTAGAGGCCATTCATAAACCAGGTGGGCAATTGTTTATTATTTTCTGACTCCCCTTCCCCTCCCTTCTGGTTCCTTTGTTCACATTGACTTGATTAATATTCGCTGAAATATGGATATTCTTGGCATTTAAAAGCTAGGAAACTAAAAAAACGGTGAATTGGCTGAAAATTAGATTTTTTTTGTGAAAAAATATCCTGATTGCAGATTTAGGTACGAAGATGTTTGCCCCCCCCCCCCCCCCACCCTCCTGGCTGTCCACTTGGTATATTAACGGCCCCTAGGTGAATTGAAACGCTTCAATTCAATTTTCTATTATTGTTTTCTAGTAGTTTTTTTTCTACTATGCAAAGTCAAGGAGCATCCAAAGATAGTACATTGTGTATAGTTTAATCCATACAGATTCTTTTTTTTATTACCAATTTTTCTAGAATCGCGTACTGATTTCATTCTTCAAATACAGTTATTCTAATTAAGGATGGTTTTACATGATCGATTTGATTATTGCGTATAAAGTAACGAAAAAAGGTAGAAAAAATGCAAGTTTCACTAGTCGCTAGTGTATTTCCTTGTTAAGATTTAATCCTGGCTAAGGATTTTATGCTTCACTAGCCTACTCTTTTACTAGTCGAGGAAACAATTGATTCTTGAAGAATTAAGAAAGAATCAATTTAGTCCGCTACCTCGACTGTATTTTCGGAAACTGCAAAATAATCAAATTCAACATCAGAGATAAAAAATATCAAAGCAGTACTGCAGTATGCTACGTTTGATTTTTCCACGAAATAAATACGACAAGACTGCAAAAAGTTCTACAGAGTCTCCGATCCCGTTTAAATGTATTCAATTTGATTCTTTTATAGTTTTGTCTTGTCTAGTCGTGCAGCTAATTCGAGAAAATATCAAGAATCTTGCAAACTTGATGTGCAGTTTCTCGGAAAAGCTGGACGACTAAAAATACTTATGTTTTTTTTTTGTAGCAACGCTAGTTGAGAGTAATTTTTACAGAAGAGGTACTAGAGAACAAGATCTCTTAAATCTCTCTGAAATTACAAATAGGGTTCTGCACGACAACATGTTCGAGATGAATGACGAACCCGCAAGTAACAATTTCGTATCCTTTTTTCTGTTAAAATTTGTTTCTACCTCGACAATGTCTCAACGCAAGGGGACAGGTCAATCAGCATGTTAGTTCCCTCTCTCTCTCGAAAACTCCCCCAAAATCTCTTTATCCTTGTGCTTAGTGTAAATAAATAATGATTATCGATAATACTGATTGTCACAGAAATAAACACAGAAAGCTGGTAGAGCTACAAACGTTTTATGCATCGATAGAAAATTGCAGGCCTGAAATCGGCTAGTGTTTATTTCATCTATTTGTGCTGATTATTTTGTGCAAATGTTTGTTCACGATTATTATTCATTATTTGTCGGTAAATAAACACGTTTTTGGAGATGCTTTTAAGAGACAGGATTACTCTTGAACAGTGAGTGTTCACAAGTTGAGATTAATATGCTGATTCGACTGACCAGTTGCGTTGATTACGGTTCATTTCCGTAGACTGTCTTTACTACTTGCTCGGCTGGTGGAAGCTGTGCTAGATTCCCCTGGACCTCCAGCACCACTTGCATCCCCGTTGATACTAGAGCCGGCTAGTGAGGCTGTTGGTGTCACTTGGGCTGATCGTCGTCTAACTTTGTTTAGGGCTTTATCCAGTCTTTGGATAAAAGCATCTACGTCTGATTTTCTCATACCAAGGGCTGCTGCTGCCGTTAGATACGGCACTGGATAATTACTGTTGTGGGCACCCCAACCTGAAAAGAAACATTTTTTAATGAGAGACAATAGATAGTTTTGTTGTGTTCATAAATTTATTACTATATGTACTATATACCTTCAAATTTATGTGAAACAATTAGTTTCGAGTCTGTAGTTGTAATGACTCTTGTTCCACTGACGTTTCTCAGAAACAGCATCGAACCCAACATTGTTACTTGTTTATTATCGTGTTGATGGCTTAAACATTGTAGAGTCATCCCCATAGAAATAGGATTTCCTTTCGTATCCAAGAGTCTCTCTCCATGTCTGTTGGCCACTTTTCCAAGCTCTTCTTTTAGATAAGAGTACATCTCCTTTCTTTGTGCTATTAGTTGCTTGTACCCTGCCATTCCAAGGCTCAAAAGCGTAATCATAACGTCCATCACAGAACTCGCGTTGGCACGACCTGGGTACATTTTCGAAATCCGATCCAACATATTCTTATCAAAGGATCCAATTACGGCTCCACCAACTGGAACCAGGAAATTCTTGTCTGTACTTTGAACAAAGGCGTCAACTCGACCTTTTCTTGAAGCCTCTTGGATCAGGTGCATGCATCTTGTACTCTGTAAACTGTTGCAAAAGTTGACTTGGACTCGAATACTGAAATATTTGGAAATATTTAAAAACTTGTGTATAATAAAAAGACTCACCCGTACGCGTTGTTCACTAAATGTGGAATATTGTATAGAGTGCAAAGGGCAGCGATCGAATCGATAGAATCACAGGCTCTGGGAGCAAAGCAACTCGTTGTGGTTAAAACACAAGCTACACTTTCTCCTAAAGCTGACATTTGTGCCTCAAGCCTTTGCATGTCGGTTCTAAGTTCGTCACCAACAATCTGCATTTCGATGACAACTGGTTCGAGGCCTGCAGTAATTATCGACTTAAAACTCGACTTCTGGTCAATTCTAGACCACAGAACGTATTTTGCCCGAGGCCTGTCTTGCTTGAAAGTTAACATACAGAGTACCAAGCTCATCCCTGTGGCCATCGGCGACATAAAACAACCTGCGATGGTTTTCACACCTGAAATTTGGAAGAAAAAGACTTGCCATTTCTCCTAATTTCATTACAGTTGGCTCCGTTTTGAAAATTGTGATTCTTACCCATGTAGCGTAAGACTTCCAAAACTAGAGCATTTGTAAGCTTATACATGAGACTGCTTCCAGCAGCTTTGGGCTGCACTTCTTCCAAATCGCCAGATCTGCCAATTCCATGGCCCATTCGAAAGTGTCGCCTAGCAACTATATTTGAAATGATTCTTGCTTCTCGCTCGCCCACACTGCAATTTGAAGGAAAATTGTTGCTGTCCATTTGAGCAAGGTCCGCCAAAAAAGCTTCTATGGTCGCATCGTCCCATCCATCCTCGGGCCATTTTCGCTAAAAAGTATTTTTATTAATTTAAATCAGAGACACAATTTAAATGCAGAGTGAGTGATACTCACGTGTTCGATGAAGTGCCTTATTTGATTTTCACGCGTCTTTTTGGCATTGAGCCCTTGTTGCACATACGTCGATGGAATAAGCCTCTCTGCCAAACTGAATGCCTGATTGTTCATTTTGCTAGCGGGTTACTTTTACCTTAAACCCGTGAGTATTTCAAACCAAGTTTCATTGGCACATTTTTGTTGATGTATATTCACAGCAGTCGCAGATCCGACTGAGTTTTCAATTCCAAGAAATAAACGAGTACTTTTTTGAAAGTTAGACGCATCGTTTTCGAGTGCAAAAATATACAGCCACTAAGAACAAGTCTAGTGAAATCAAAACATTCAAATATCTAGTCACATCTTGCCGAGGTAAAAAAAGATGATGACAACGTGCAGAAAATTTGTGGAAAAATTGTGTGAAGAGCGATGCAAAATGTGTAAAACTTGTGGTATCGAGAGTGGATGAAAGAAAATAAAAACTCGGTTTGTTGTTAATAAATGCTTTATTTCGAAATCATATTCTAAACAGTGGATATATGAGACAGAACAGCCGTGTGCAAATGAATGCATTCAGAGTTTTTAAAAATAAAGTTATGCACGTAAAGATTAAGATAATGAAGCTTTTGTTTCTAAAAACTATTATTCGCTAGTAATAGACCAATCTAATGAATAAAACTGTAAACACAGGTACGTTGTGTGAAAACAATGGAATATAGAACAATCGGAACAATGCATAAATCATAAATAGTATTTTTTAAACTGCATTCCACTATTTCCAAGACAAGTATAACTAGTATCGTCTTTGAAAATCCTAGATTTGGTTTTCAAAAATGAATGACTTCTTGTCCAAAACGTAGGTTCAAATTTTATTTTGTTGTAAATGGAACAGGTACATCTAATATTTCGAAATGAAAAAAGTATGAGACCCATCACTTGTATAAACATCTTGGACAAAATTTCATGTTTTTAATTTGCTAATCTCGAAAAAAGCTCTAAATCTTCTTTTCATCGCTAATAAATAGGCAAAAAAAAGTAATTATGCTACATTTGACACCTTTTTCAGATGTCTGCATTGTTGAAAAGAAGCTGAATTTGGAGCTAAGTGCTAAATGTTACCTCACAGGCTCAAGAGCTTCGAAAACGACACAATATATAAAGCAGTCCCGAAGTCTCACGAATCCATGCAAAAATGATGGTGACTGATCCTCCTCGAAAAGTGCCTCAACACGCTAAACAATAAAAATTTTCACATCAATCAGCAAAAAAAAACACACACACATGTTTTACTGTACACTTTAGGAGTAGCAAAATTATGCTCCCGATTTCGATAGGTTATGTTGACCGATTCAGATCGGTCGTTCCCGTGGGAAATGCGAATCGTGGCGTCGGATAATCACGAGAAATTTAAAAACTGAAAAATATGAGCAACACTTTTTGACTTTTACTTGTGACGATCAAGTTGGTTAGAGAGGTTCGAATATATAAAAAGTTGAAAAATTTGTCAAGGACTGTGACCGAGTTTATAACGATTTGACGGTCAAGTTCAATACCGAGGATCGCAGGGATATCGAGTTCCTATAGAACAGGTCGCGATACAACTTTGGCTTAAGTCGTCGTCGGTAGTGAATTTTGAGGTTATGTTGTGTCGAGGTCAACTAAATTGGATTAATTTTACGCAATAGGGACGATGCAACGCAACTTTCTGAGCAGAAAAGTTTACCGAAGAGTTGTGCGATTATTCACGGGTTCGAGATGATTACCCGGGACTCATGGAGGGTTGCAAAACTGGCCAGTTTACGGTTTTTACCTCGGGTTTTGACGTTTGGGCGACAGCGGACGGACGAATATCGCACGGCGCTACGAACGACCTCGTCCTCTACTTTTCCAGCTTTGACAGCCTCAGGTCTTATAAAACCTTCCACAATTCGTCAGGTGCATTACTTTTGGTATTTTTTTCGACTTAACTGTCACATTATTTAATCATTGTTTTTTCGAGTTGTGCCATTTATCCAAGTTGTCAGTTATGTAATTCAAAGGTGGGTTGTTTAAATTGCGGGAACCGCACACGCGCTCTTGATCTTCTGATGATAAAACTTCACTGACGTTTTTTTGGTTCCCAAAGAATAATTTTCCTTCAATCTGCGCTGCCATCCGGCGCTTGTTGTCATCATTTGCTCAACCTATTTTCTCATCGTTTTCCGACATTTTTGGGTGCTAAGGGATCAATTTTGGTGAATATATTTGTTGAAGAAACCATTTTTTTTCAATCACATCTGTATATGCAAAAAGCGTGTCCCTAAATTTGGATTTGTAATGAATGCCATTCATTGATAGAGTACTTGATTGTGTAATCGATAAAACGCAGTTTTACAAACAAAAAAAATTAATGCATAAGAAACATTATAATACAGTATTCACAAATTTTAAGTAAGACACAATAAAGCTAAAACTATTCTATACAAACTCTTGAAAAATTATGAACGAGTAAAGTTTTCAATCTAAAAATTAACCTTGTAAAGTTTAACATTCAATTGTTCATCATGTTGAAAAATCTACAATATTTAGACGTTTCAGTTTTGTTTGAAAATTGAAAAGCAAGAGTATTTATATTATCTCCTTTTTCAATCAAACATCCAAAAGCTCCTACTCTGTCAAGTATCCGAACCATGAAAAGCTTAACCTTTCAGTTCAAAATCATCCGAAAACTAGATAAATATATATTTCTTTTTACTTAGGACTACAATTTTCGCCAAAAAATTTTATAACCGGCGCTTCCTCACACAATCGATATGGCGTCTACATATAAATCCCAGTAGTTTATTGAATTCACCACAGTATGCGCCGAGTGCGCCGTTGACTTTACTTCATTTCACGTATTTTGCAAGCATTTCGGTGTTTTTATCAAACTAGTTATAATTTATAAGAAATTCATCCACCAATCTGCACTTTCCAATCCACTGCAAGCACGAAAAATTGGATAAGGGACACAATATTTGTTCAATCCATAATTATACTCTTTTTTCAATTGTAAGTAGTGCCAATAAAGTACAGGGTGCAGCTTCATTTTCCCATTATTTGTACTGAGCGCTGACCCTAAACGATGCAGCATATACGTCATCTCAATCTTGTTTGTTGCCGGTAAAACTGTGGTTTGTTTTTTTATTAAATTCGAAAACAATTTTAGCATTTAGATTCCATCACGATTTGTGAATTTTTTTGACCAACTTTCATAATTGTATTCATGCCTAATTGATGCATCAGCAATATTTTCAATGAAACCCCAGCTTTTTTCCATTTTATATACATATAATAAGAGGACAAGTAATTGATAAATTGTCTTTTTTTTGCAGCTAATCATGGATTTGGAAAGTTCGAATCCTCACAACAATCACAGGTGCTCCATTCCAACAAAGGCTGAAAATGACACTGATGCAAGTGGACACAAAAAATGGTACCGGCAAGTGGGTCAAAGGTTAGTGCCAATTGATAAATACATGTGTGATTGTTTTTTTTTTTTTTTTTTAAACAGAAATTATTTTTGAATCCATCTGTATTTATAAATCTTCACTCTCTTCTACTCGATTAAATTGAACTTGCGTCTAGAATCAAGAGATGATCTGTATAAATCAATTTTAACTTATTTATATTATCTCTTGCAATGCCGTTATCATGGCACTCTTTAATGTCTCTAGACACATTGTGTAATCAAAGATTGTTTCTCTTTTCATCAGCTCTTGAGCATTCGTTTTATGATATCAAAGAGGCGAATGAAGCGAGCTGATGGAGCCATTCTCAAATTGTAAACAATTTTTTTTTTGGCAGTCTAGAATTTTTTCATGTCTGGGGTAAGATACACATTTTTTAGACCCCAATGCCAGTAGAAAAAAGTTTCTCAACAGTTTTGGTTGTCGGGTCAATTAAATCCGACATTAAATAAAAAAATAAAAAAACACCAGAAAATATGGCTACAGCTTTGCCCATTTTACTCCCAGAATGAAAGATTTAACATTACCACACATGGTCATCGGTAAAAATTTAAATAAAAATACCAGTGATTATCGTGGTAACTTCACAATAAAAAAGTATCAGCGTTTTACTTGTCATATTATTACACTCGTGAACTTTAAATTGATATGAAAATTGTACAACTTCACCCTTAATAGCTGCAAGCTTCCACTGAAATGTAGGACTTGACCAATGAATAAATATTTACACCGGCTTGCAATTTTGTACCACTTTTTACATTTTCATCATAAAAGGTATTAGATTTGTG
>WSXT02178938.1:0-37544 GCA_011762715.2 Neuroterus valhalla | reverse complement strand
AGGGAGGAACATCTAAGAGACAGTGAGGTTTATCCTTAAGGGTCCAACCGCGTCGAAGGTCGACGAGCCCGAGTGCAGCAATTGCACTGCTGAGGACGATGCGCGCGTGTTGGGGCGGATATGGATTAGCGAAGAGAGCCTGTAATCCAAGCTGGACGTGCTGAGGAAAGCCGAAGCTCGGCGTACTGACCTTACTCCCATTTCCCTGAAGTAATGCGATAAGCGGTTCCGGGAAATCGGGTTGGCATGAAATGAGGAGTTTAAGGTTTAGTGGGTGGGTGCCGTTTCGGTCAGCCCCACTCTCACATTCGTTCCTTGTGGGCAATGCGTTCGTGGTCCCCAAGGTTCAAATGTGGTTAGTGCATGAGCATTTCTCCGTTTTTTACTCCTTAAAAGGAAAGAAAGAAAAAAAGAAAAAAAAAAAAACTACTTCTGATTATGGTGACCTTGAGGTTTTTCTATTCTTATATAAACTTCTACACCAGATTGGGAATGTTTTGATGTATATGTTATAAGAGTTGAAAGGATCTGAATTCGTCAATAAATTCATAACTGAATTCTTATAATCATGATAACTCACTTCAAAAAAGTTCCTAATTTTCCTAAAGTTTTTTTTCCTAAAGTTCCTAATACAAACACAACAAGAATATTGAAATTTGAAAATTATAATAAGCTCTGTATTTTTTTTTATTCATCATACGCATACTTTATTATGGAGTCGTTGAGGTCATTATCGACTTTTTATATCCTTTCTTCCTGAATTTCACGTTCACGGCCGACTTTATATAACCCAAGGGACTTACTACGACTAAAGCTCATTTGACCGCCATCGAACCGCGAGGGAAACTATCTCTTTCAGATTTAATTAGTTAAAAGTCACTATTTTTAGTAGCACCCTTTCCCTTCTTCAATTAGTGATATTTCACTGATCAATTAGTGACTTCTCACCAACAATTAGTAATGTTTTATTAATCAATAAGTAAGTTTTCACTAATTGGTAGGTTTTTTTTGACACTGTTCACACGGTAATTTTTCACTGATTAGTTAGTTGGTTAAGAATCACTAATTTTTCGTGAAAAGTCCCTAATTAATCAGTTATTTATCACTAATTGTACAAAGAGAAAAAGGTGCTACTAAATTCAATCTAAGAGAGATGGTAAACCTCGCAGCAACTAGGCAGTTACAGGGCTGAATTCCCCCAAAAGGCGAACCCGCAACCTCGGCTTCGGTAGTCCAGTGGCTCAACCACTCGGCTACCGAAGCCGTTCGTTTGCTCTGAGAATGGTATTTTTTCCAAAATTTTAAAATGAGTTTTTTCTTTTCAGGTAAATTTGAGTAGTCGAGTTGACCAGTGAATTACGAGCTGACCAGTTATTGCGAGTTACCCAGTAAATTACGAGCCAGCTTCAACCTCACATTGATTTTATGAAATAAATTATGAAATAAAAAAATACTATGAAACCTAACTACCTGAATACTTGAATACGTTACTACCCGAATACCTGAATACCCGAATACCTAAATACCCGAATACCTGAAAACCTTCGAAAACTTTGGAAATCTTAAAACTATACATCTAGATACTTGAATACCTTACTACACATTCCATTATCGATTTGAAAATACGGGGCGACGTAAGATCCTTCGTACCGAAGAAGAACAAGCAAATTTTGAAGTTGAAAAAAAAGGAAGCGAACTGAATATCAACGGAAATATCGGGAAAAGCAAAGAACACTAACAAATGCAATTCGTATTGATGTTCGTACTGAAAATTCATTAGAACCTAATTCTCACGATCAACAACACCACGTCAATGAACGCGAAGTAGTTGCAACTGTATCTCAACACTCAAGTACGATAAATTCGTCTAATTTGGTTCAGAAATCACAGGGTTCTGATCGAAATTCTATTGTTCGTAATAATCGAGCTCATCTGAAAGGTTTTATAGACATTAATATATCTCATAACCCTGATACTCTTCTCAATCTGAGCGGAAACTACATTGGACAAATGAACATATGTTGTCAACACTGTACAGCAAAGCATTTTGTAGCCGAACAAGTCGCGAACAAAGATTCTTCTTTTTCTGATTGCTGTGAACATGGTAAGGTTATTTTGAACCCTTTGCCTCAACCACCGCCATTACTTCAATAATTGTTCCAACAAAAACATGTCAAATCGAGTCATTTCCTTGATCGGGTTAGAGGTTATAACAATGCATTTTCATTTGCATCATTCAACGCAAAGTTGTACGACCTCTCAGCTCAACGACGCGGACCTTACTGTTTCAAAATTCAAGGACAAATTTATTATCAGATTAATACTGCTTTATATCCGAATGCCAATGAAAACACAACTCATGGGCAACTTTTTATTATCGATGTAAAAGAGGCTGCTGAAAGTCGCCACAGCTCGAATTCAAATCTTGATCCCGAACTTTTAGAATTGGTCGGAAATGAAATAAGTCGTCACAACATTTTCGCTCAGTCTTACTCAATGATGCATGAAGAAGTACAAAATCAACAATCAGCCACTAACGCATTAGATAATTTCAACGACTTGCAATTAACATTTTTACCAAAATCCGGTTTGGATAAGGGTAGATATAATGCTCAGCGATCGAACGAAGTCGCTGCAATTTTTTCTACTACGGCAGACGGGGAAATACCTGATTCGTATGTTACGATTAGAAACAAATCCGAAAAAACACTGAAATACGTTAACTCAACTGATCCAAACGTTGAGCCTTGGATCTATCCATTATTTTATCCATTTGGTACTCAAGGATGGCATCCAGAAATGAAATTAAAAGATGGCGATAAAAGGTTAACACGATCAATGTATGTGCAGCATCGCATTGCTGTTCGAGACGATAAAAACCCACTTTTGATGGCAGGTCGATTATTTCAACAATATGTTGTCGATAGTTACGTTAAGATCAAAAAAGATAGAACCAATTATGTACGAATCAATCAAAGACAATTACGAGCTGATTCGTATCAAGGCTTGATGGATCACTTGCAAAGTGATGCTGACAAAAATGGCTCACAAGTCGGACGAATGATAATTTTGCCTTCTTCTTTTGTTGGATCTCCACGAAATATGATGCAACATTATCAAAACGCAATGGCGATAGTACGAAAATTTGGGAAACCGGACCTTTTTGTTACAATGACGTGCAATCCGAATTGGAGAGAAATTAGAGATAATTTACTCCCTAATCAACAAGCAGCAGATCGACCAGATATTTGCGCTAGAGTATTTCACCTCAAAAAGGAATACTTATTAGACATCATTGTTCGTCAAAAATTGTTTGGTGAAGTGTTAGCTTTTGTCTACACGGTCGAATTTCAAAAACGAGGTCTTCCCCACATGCACCTGTTGCTTACACTGAAACAAAATTGCAAAATAAATACTCCGGACATTGTGGATAAATTTGTTGCTGCTGAAATCCCTCATCCCAATTCTAATGAAAGTTTGCATGAAGTTGTTATGAAACATATGATTCATGATCCTTGCGGTGATTGGTGTATGAAAGATGGAAAATGCAGTAAAAATTTCCCAAAGTCTGTCCAACCAGAGACTACCATGGATGAAAACGGTTATCCGCAGTATCGTCGAGTAGATGATGGGATTATGCATGAAAAATGTGCAAACCACCTAGTAGACAATCGATACGTCGTTCCATATTGTCCAACCCTTGCAATTTTATTCAACTGTCACATCAACGTAGAAGTAGTGTCTTCAGTGAATTCTGTAAAGTACATATATAAGTACATTTTCAAAGGAAACGACGCTGCATCAGTTGTGATTGAAAGTGAATCAAACGAAGAAAGAATCGATCATGATGAAATTCACAGTTATGTCGATGCTCGCTATGTTAGTTCAGTAGAAGCATGTTGGCGAATTCTTAGCAAAAAACTACAGGAAAAAAGCCACAACATCATTAGACTACCGGTACACTTACCGAATCAACAGAGCGTAATTATAAGTAATTGCTCAAATGAAGAAGAAATTCGAACAGCTCTGCAAAAATCATCGATGCTTTTAGATTACTTCGATTTGAACGTTCGTGACCCTGATGCGAGACACCATCTTTATTCTGACATTCCACAACATTATGTCTGGAAGAAGGTGGAAATCGACGGAACCAAAATTGACCGATGGGAAAAGCGTAAAAAAGCATGTAACGTCATCGGCAGAATCTACTCGGTTAGTTCTGCACAAATTGAATTATTCAATCTTCGTATTCTCATGTTGAATGGGAAATGTGCTCAAAGTTTTGAGGATCTTAAAACATTTGAGGGAGAGGTTATGGAAACTTCCACTGACGCATGTTTAGTGTGTGGTCTTATTGAAGACGATGCCGAATGGGAACGTGCAATGAATGAAGCAAAATCATGGATGATGCCACGTCAACTCCGCAGTCTTTTTGTGCGAATATTGATTCACTGCCAACCTCTTCATCCTAGAGATCTTTGGGAAAATTTCAAGATCGCTCTTTCAGAAGATTAAATGCGACGATTCGGAGAAACACTAGGTGTTAAAAAAGGCTACTCAAGCATTCAGGACATCCTGATAAAAGAAAATTGGGATTTATCAAAATTTTCGGGAATGGATCTAATTGCAAACGAACTTAAAGAGCAGGGACAGGAACTCTTTTCGCATGAATTTTCCAAGGGACAAAAACAATACGAAAAATTGAATGAGAATCAAAAAGAAATCGCAGATATCATTCTAGAAGTTTTTAATGATAATGATAATCATGAAAAATGCTTTTACATCGACGGACCAGGCGGATCGGGAAAAATGTTCGTTTACACAACATTATACTACTTGCTTTAAGGAAAAGGGAAAGTCATCAACACGATGGCGTTCACTGGCATTGCTGCAACTTTACTTCCAGAGGGAAAAACTGTCAACAAAACTCTTGGACTCCCTGTCCCTTTATTTTCGGATTCTTCTTCCAATACCAAAGCTCAATCAAAAGAGATCGAACGTTGCGTGATTTTATGGAAAATAATTTACCATTCGGTGGTAAAGTCATTATTCTGGGTGGTGATTTCAGACAATTGTTGCCAGTAAAAGAACATGCAACCTGAACTGAAACTGTAAATTTATCGATAAAATACAATTCAGTTTGGTCACATTTCAAAACACATCATTTGACAGAAAACATGAGAGCTTTGCCGGCAGAACGAGATTTTTTACAATTCCTGCTTGATATGGGGAATAGCAATTTGAATGATGCCGCGGAAACTATTGAAGTACCAGAAAAATGTATTGCAAATATCGATTCTGACATTGTTGAACATACATATAGAAACATGATCAGAATGAGAAAATACAGACACGCTGCAAAGCATGCCATTTTGTCGGCTAGGAATGCTGATGTTGATGAAATTAACCAGCGAGTTGTAAATATGCTTGATGCAAAATCAGAAAAGGTTTTCACCAGTATTGATAGCAAAGAAATCACTGGAGATAAAGAAGAAATTAATCATGAAACTATTTTACCTGAATATTTGAATACGTTGAACCCACCAAGTTTACCACCACACGGATTACGTCTTCGACAGTATTCTGTGATAATGCTCATCAGAAACTTAAGCATAAGCGAAGGTCTATGTAATGGAACAAGGCTGCTAATTTTGGAATTGTCAAATTCTGTTTTAAAATGTGAAATATTAACAGGTAGCAGGTCTGGAGAAATTGCATTCATTTGCAGAGTAACACTCAACTGTGAAAACACATATCCTTTTTCATTCAGAAGAAGAGAATTTCCGATCAAATTGGCTTCTGCTATGACGATAAACAAATCACAAGGCCAAACATTTCATGTAATAGGTATAGATTTGAAGAAAGACGTTTTCAATCATGGTCAACTATACGTTGCTTTCTCCAGAGTGCGATCGTGGGATTCATCGAAAGTTTATGTAAATAATGATCGTAATTTTCCAGACCGTATGCGAATTAAAAATCATGTCTACAAAGAAATTTTCATCTAACAATATACCTGACAATATATGCTATAAAGTATTTATAAATAATCCACATATTTAATGATATTCATCATATATATAGAGTTCAAAAAATTTTGTATCTGTGATGATGATCTCAAATGATATGAAACCTCGAATGTCACTCCGCGCGCGAAGCACGCGACATGTTCTAGTGAACAAAAAAATCGAAATTTTACAATTTTTTCCGAGCTGAGAAGGTCTGTAAAAACGTGAAAATTTTTTTTTCCCAAAAAAGCTCTGTCAGGCCATAGCGACACCTCTGCTGAACAATTTAAAATTTATAAACAAACAATATCTCAAACACTCCAGTCAGGTCCTTGCCAACACTTTTGAAAAACACGACTTTTGTGAAAACGCGTTTAAAGATAAGCAATGTCGCGAAAGATTCTGTTCTGGGTTAAATCCTTTATAGGGTACATTTCAAGTATCATAGAGATTCGAAATGTGTGAGAAAAAAATGAAATCGATTTTTTGAAACCGCGTAACTAGACAACCCCCTTAAGGATGAAATTTAATGATTATTCTTCTATTTTTCTAAAATTACGAGCATATGCTGACCGTCTCAAGCAATATATAAAAGGAGTTAGGGGAGTGTAAGAGTAAATGGACAGCTAAGTGACTGATTTGATAATTAGCAAGGCGTCAGGCAAAGATGCGTTATATTATCATAGATGTACAACATATATATGGACAAACGTCTAAGAAGAACTCTCTTTGACGAAGAATGTATTGATTTCAAAACAGTTTGGGTGCGTTGACTTGCATTTGACGATGATAAGATTCTCACATCAGAATAATGTCACGTTTGACAGAGATGATGAGCAGACTGGATACGAGCATGAAGAATATGGTTCTGAAGAATAACGTCAATAAAAAAATAAAGTAATTTTATTCGGGAAAAGTGATGGAAAAACAGTATGCAACATTGCCTGGAATGATGGGAGGATAGAACAGTAAATGCGATCAACATGCAATTCCTGCGAAATATGTGCGGTAAAACGCTAATGGACAAAGTCAGTCATGAGTGAGTTCTTGAAGAATGTGAAGTAGAAGAACCATTGTTTGAAAAGAGTTAAAGAAACCTGCTAAAATGGTTTCGTCATGTTAAGCGAATGAATGAAGAACGAATAACGAGACAAGTGTTTCTAGGGAAGGTGAATGGTGAAGTACAAAGAGGTAGACCGAAATAGGAATGGTCGCAATGTGTGACTAAAACTATAAAGAGAAAAGAAATGAAAAGTCTAAGAAACACAAGAGCTTGCATGAAGAGGTGTATGGATTGAAAGGAAGCAAAATATGTATGCAAGGATAAGGATGTTTGAAAAAGAATTGCTTATAAGAAGAACAGAGACGCCCTAAACAAATGTTTTTGGATGGCGATAGACCCGCGTGGAGGGGTTTTATTAGTGAATTATTACAATCGCCCTGCGAAACTCTTCACCTGGAAGATTGCTAGAGAGATTGATGAGCGACCTGTATCAGAGCTTTGTTGTAGGACAAGTTTGATGTTCAAATGAGGAGTATGCGATAACTTCCGGAAGATCTATAATTTACCCATTCCCTCCTCCCATTCACATCCCAAACTTAAATTTTGCATGTAAATTTCTTGATCCACAGTAGTACAACATGACTAGAAGAAAACGAAATATGCCTGTCCCAGAAAGGCTTAATGATATAGTCATTACTTTTTCGTTAGAAATTTATCTCGGGTTATTTCTCCCGGTGTTTTATCACCAGCCACGGACTAAGACCAGTGCCTGATGAAGTCAAGGAGTTCAAAATTTTAGGATTTTTGAGATGAAAATCAAAATTGGTCGCGCAGATCTTTTGGCAGGCAGAATGTTCAGTTATTGGTGTGATTAGTATTGCTAATTTCATTATTATTATTATCATTATTATAATATTAGGCCCTTTCCGGGGTAAGCGTAACTTGTTTGGTTCTAACCTCGTTGTACTACTGGATAATAAGGAATTAATATGTAAACGTTTAAAACTGGAATTGAAATGGGAAATTCTGAGCGTGGGATGTGTAAGAAAAGGAAGCAGGGATGGGTATAAGATCATTTGTAGAATTCACTGTGTGTTTTTTGCGAACATAAAGAAACCTGATTTCATTTTTGATCTTCATTTTTTGAATGCAAAACCATCGTTTGAGCCGCGGTATTCTTAGTAAACAGAGGCTTCCATTGAATTATTAGGCAAAATGTATATACACGAGGGTACTCTGGCAACTTGAGAGGTAAGACCTGATAAAATCAATACATAGTAAAAGTAAGTCCAGCCTGTATCAGTTTTCAAACAACACACGCTACCATTTACCCTCCCTGGATAAGCTTGCTTTGTAAATCGTTCTTTATCCATTCCCTCAACGTGACCAGACCATCTCAGCAAATTTCTTTCACTCTTTTCAAACAGTGTTCCTTCTACACCACATTCTTTGAGTTTATAAACGCATGCTGATCGGGTTGAGTTTGCTCTTGTCCTTTTCTTGATGCGTCCAGGTCTCGCCACCGTACAGCACAGAAATATATATAGAAATCCAAGCTTTATTCGTTACATTTTTACTTTTAGTGATAGCCCGTACACTTCCAATAATCTTTCTACCCTCATTTATACGTCCAGAAATCTCTGCATCTATTTTCCCGTCAGCAGGGAATACAAACTTCCAAGATACACGAAATTATCAACTTGTTCTATCCTCTCTGCATTAAGAGGCTAGTATACAAATAAAGACCCTTTTTTCAACAATTATTTTTTGATAGTAGACATATTTTTAAATTTAAAAAAAAAATTATAAAAAATTTTTTTTCATGACTTCCCGCGGCGATACGTCATCCCGAAAAAAAATCGATTTTCATTCGGCGGCCACGATAACTCCACTTTGGCTCATCTGAAACACAAAATCCAGAAAGATTCTTAAAAAGAACATGCATGGGTATCGGATGAACCTCAATTATTGAGAAATATTAAAATGAGAATTATTGGTAGAAGTTTTTGTGTTTTTGACCGTTTTTTGCAAAGTAAATTGTTTGAAAAAGTTGTGAAATTTTAATGAAAAATTATGACCGAGGGTCATACGTTAGCGACACACATTATCAAAATTTCCTCCAAGTTTGAGACAAATCGGCTCAGTAGATCGGCCGGAATCGTGGCCATAAATGATACACAGAATAAATGTAATTATGGACGGAAAGTACTAAAGAATTGTTGAATTCGTTTTTCACGGCAGGTTTTTTTGATTTCGCGGTGCCAGATCGAGTTCACGGAGCCCGACCTTACATTGAAACTTGGTTCATGCACACCGTGCGTTACGGGCTTTTCGGGGGGCCTCGCGGCGTATTTCGTTTTTCAGCCACTTTCAACACGCTTTGAGACAAATGTTGGTTTCTATCCTATTTTTATATGTATATAGTGACTAAAATTGAGAAACAAATTTTTTGGATTTTTTGAAAAATTATTTGTGTACTAGCCCCTTAAGGGCAATATTGCATTAAGTTTTCGCATCCTTACTTTCAAAGACAATCATTTTTGTTTTAATCACGTTATTATTAAGACCCATGCTCGTGATGCTGCCCAAGCATGAACGAACGTCCAAGCCCATGGACGTTCGTTCAAAGGAGCTCATCTGCTTTTTCGTAGTTTCGTTCGAACAAATTCTTTGGAATTCGAATTTACCCGCATCCCCTACAGAACCCGAAATTTGCTTATTTTCTACGGGTTCACGTGAATTAATTTTAAATTTCTGATGTGCGGTTTTGTTTTCGAGTAGGACAATCGAAGGATTCTGGCACCAAAGACCTTACACCAGAGAAAATTTGAGTGGCGATCTTTCAAGCAGCTTCACGGCAATAGCTTGGTAGCACTAACGACACTGGTCTTTGAACTTCAATTTCTCGAGACTCGTTAGTTCCTTCAACCCATTCAGAATATCCTGCGTAGCATACTCGATCTTGATGTGTTGCGGTGATAGAAGATGATTTTTGTCTTCAAAGTCCAGAACCTTGCCTCCAGTACTTCGTCATCCATTATGTCTCTACAATCTTGAAACTAATGCACGTTGATCCCGTTTTGCCTTTTTTTGCGCTGTCAACGTACTTTTTCGGATGAGGCAAAATAATACGTGCCATTTGTACACCTTGCGTATGGGCAATGCGCACACCAATAATGCGTCCATGTAGATAGGCAGTCGGAGTCGAGAAGTAGAGAGAGCTACGGTGGCAGGAGGCGTGGTGTACACGCGAACGAAATACGAAATAATATTTATTTCGACAACCGTATTTATTATATTAGAATCGATAAAAAAATATCATCACGCATGAATGTATGCATGTAATTTTTAGAGAAACTGAGGCACATTTTTTTTAGGTTAGTTGCTGATAATATTTTGAAATAAGTTCAAATTCGAGAGGATATAAAAAATTCAAGAACATCTGAGGACTCTTCAGCGACGAACAAAATTTGAGGCCATTCCAAGGACTTTAAGACACCATGTATGTATGTTTCAGATGTGTACGTCAGAAATTGAGACTGCTATAATTGTTATAAAAAAGTTATTTCCCCTCCTAATCAGCAAACAGCGATTTTTCTAGTACAAAGTCATGAACTTTCACAAAAATGCAAGTAACATAATAATTCTCTGTCATTCGAAATCGTCGACTGTTATCGCTTTGTAATACGCTGTTCCACTTGCATTCAATTATCAACAACCGTGAATCCTCTAACAATGAATAGCTTTTCCCGCGAACTAATCATTACTTTCTGCTCAAATCTTGCACACTATTTCAGCACACAAAAAGACATGTGTTCAAAGATTTTCGAACATACACATGCATTTTGCCAAACATAACTAGATACTGAAGAAAAAGCAATTTCGGCTTATTTTTATCACCCTGCAAGAAAACTAACTAACCGTTCCTGACGTTTGACCAACCAAACTGCATAACTTCCTATAATCTAGCATTTATAACACAATCGTTTTCTTCTTAGATGAACGGCTTGCTCACGATTTGCGAAAAACATGGGTTCGTAAACCCTAAGCAGTGCAAAGCTCGCTTGTAGCATAGGCATCTGCCAGCAAACATATGGGCCTTCGTCCCAGGCAACAACGCTGTACAATCGTAAACTTAGTTTTCACCCCTAATATTACGATGAAAAAATTATTCCCCGCCCGGACTGCAGGGCTTTTTCCGAACCATCGTTATAAGTCCTTTAAATTTGGTAACATCTTGTATCACGCTTGTAAGTCATTGGGACAGCTTGAACTATACCGCGATTTTGGCGGAAGCGGGTATCATTTTCTGGAGTAGCCTTCATTTTCGGTGAGATCCTGCGTTTTTCGGCAAGAAATATGAGAAACATTGATGAGAAAATAATACTTGGAGAAGAAAAAGCTACATACGAATGATGCTATTCGATAAGTGGATATCTGCTAACAAACACATATTAATGTCGCGGATAAAAAAGCTACATACCATTTCTGTAAGATGAGAATGCATTTCAAATAATGACTTGCCAAGGTGCTTTGACTCTAAACCTAAGGCCGCAATTTTGATGATTACTGCATCTACAGAACATTCTAACATTTCTCTCAATAAATCTTCCTGATTTCGTTGCCAAAGATATGATAAAGAGATCAGCTCCAACCGACTGCACCTGAAATGAGACGAAATTACAATAATTGAATCATTCAAGCTCTTGTTGAGATAACAACGCAATTAAGAATCAATGTTCCACGGACATTGAGAATATGACTTTCTGCAGTTAAGCAACTTCATCCACAATTTTAAATGGTAAATTCCTGTAACCCAATGATAATCTGATGAACTAAATCCAAAACTGAAACACTACATTTTTTTCCTACTTTTTGGGTCAAACAATTTGTAGTTTTCGTTTTGAAAGGTCCAAGAAATAAAGGCAGTTTGATTCAAGTAGAATTAAGGCGACGTTTCGGACTCTATATAGTCCCTTTTCGAGCCTGTTAAAAAACAAAAACTTTATTGAAAAAAGAAGGAAGACTAATTTTTACCAATATAAACATAAAATCAAGCATATAGTTTCATTGTGAAAACAAGGGATATAAAAATTATTTCGGAGTAAAAATTAATTTTTGAGTTGTTGAATCATATCAAATATTTCACAATGAACATCACTTTTTTCGTTGTTTAAGATTTTGATTTTAACTGATTTAGAAAGTTTATCGATTTTCATTCTGTTAAAAGGGTCATAAAATCTGAGATTATTTAAAATGTTTTGATTTTCTAAGTGCGGTGGGATAATACCACACTTACGACATCTAATTAGGAAAATTCTCTGATTTTACAAATTAGCTAATCTGGATAATAGACGAGAGCAATTATGTAATAGAAAAAATATTTGTAGACCAAAGTGGAATCTAATCCACTCGTAGAAACCTCCATCGTATTGCAAAGGTGATCCGTTTTGGTTAAAATGCTATGTTTTTCCAGTTTTTACCTTTGGATGATACGATTAAGGTCAAGGGTCAAGTTCCGAAAAGGATTTACCTCAGTCGTGATAGATTATGTAGCAGGTGGTACTATAACCGACGTCCCTCCTCCGCCGAATTCAATTAGGGACGATTAGGATATAGGTATTTTAAGGTGATGAGAATACACAGCTTTTTTAGCCAGATCCCTAAAGCGAGTATAAGAAACATGGGTGTGCCCCTACAAAGGAAAGAGGAATGTACGATTAAAGCTTTTCTTCATCGCCACTTATATAACTGTCAACCAGTAGGAAGACAAAAATACGCGGTCTGAAAGGACACCTTTCATTGACATGTGACGCATATGAAGATTGTTCTTATCCTCGTGGGTAGAGCTCCACGAGAGCGAGACGAGACGAGAGTTTACTCAACTCTCGATCTCGATCTACTGGGAGATCCAAAATCAGTCTCTCGTCTCGATCTCGAAGCAAATCGCTTTCGTCTCGAATCGCAACTCTCGACGAGAACTTTTCTTTTCAGTATGTTATTATTATTATTATTATTATTGCATGTGGGTCGGGACATCTTAGTTCTCTAGCGCTGAGGTTATCTAATGTAACCTATTGTAATATAGCCCTAAATTTAATCGTCACTTATGAGTCCTGTTCCCGCCATCAAGGTGTAAATTTCAGTATGTTATAAATATTGTAGCATCGATTCTTAGAATTTAAATTTTGACTATTGGGATCAGTCACCGGCGTTTCGATTTCAATATGGCCGCTATTCCAGGTGGATTTTGAATCAAAGCATTGAAAACGTACGAAAGTCGACTAAAATGATGTATATTATAAAAAAATGAAGCTAAGTATCGCTAAAATCTGTGAATTCGTAAATTCTGAACCTACGTGTAGAAACTTTGTTTTGACAAGGTTCTGAAAGAAATAGAAGAACGTGCATAGCTTCGAAAATACCGTTCTATCCAAAGTTTCTAGCAGGGTCATCTGGTCTTTTGAGTGGATTTTTTCCTGCAAGAAAGCTACTATTGTTGCATTTTTTTGAGGATGAAGAACAATATAATTTTTCCCTTGAAAATATGTTTTTTTTTCTTTCTGAATTTCATATTTCTATTTATTATTTTTAATGATAAATTATAATCTCATTTTTTTAAATAAAACGTAATTAAATACTAATATTCAATAAATAACGTTTTAATATGGATACATTGGACGAATACCATTCAAAATAGGTGAGTTTTTCAATGTTATTGGAACCTTCATAAAAGATTTAGATTTTTTATTTTTAAATCTTAATGCAAGTTTTTGTTCATTTATAATTGTGCAGATCAATTGATTCAGAATTTCCAAACAGATCAGTTATCTTAACAGATGTCACGCCCAATTTTTGGAAACGAAAAAACTTTATCGTTTCATGCTTACGAGCTGTAGAGGAACAGCCATACACACAGCAAAACTTTCGTGGTGAAAATTCCATCATTAGGTTTTATTTACGGAAAAAAATCAAATTTTCCAATAATTCTATGTCACTGTCACGCACTATTTATCGTTTAGTTCTCCAAAAAACATTAATTTTGTGGGGTACCTAATTCACACTGTCAAAATCTACCTGGAGACGAACGTTTCAAATTCTGCCATCAGGTGGCGTATCACAGTGCGGCGGATCCCAATACATGCAAAAATTGAATCATTTCTATGCAATCGCGATTCTCTGAGAGCATTAACTTGTTTGAGTGGATGGGTAAAAAGTTCATTCTACGTACGAATTTGCAATACTGATTTCTAGTTTTGTGTAAGTTTCTTTGTCTTGTTTCTTATAAGAGAAGCTTATTAATAAATTAATTCTTACTGAATTGTAATTGCATGAATTATTTCGTGATTAGGATTTATTGCCGTGTATTATGTACACTGCAACCTTAAACATAATCCACCTAAACTCGTTCCTTCTTCGAAATCAGCTCGTGGACGAGACGGTGCGGGGGGTTTGGAGAAGGGCGCTCTCCTCGCTCCATTCTCCATCACTGCCGTCCATTGAAAGTGTGCAGTAGTAGCCTAGCATAGATTTTCGCAGCTGCGCTTCAGTTGGCGTCAGTTATTCCCGTGTATTTGGCCCTCACTTTTTTAGTTTTCAGCTCACTCGAACTTGTTCCAAGGCAGTCGATACCCAAGCCCAATCCCGGAATATGTTTGAGGTTGCAGTGTACTATGAAAGAAAAAAGGTTCGAGAACTCTCGTCGAGATCGATATCTCGTCCAATCCAATCTCGATCTCGCGATCGATATTTTTCAGAACTATCATCTCGATATCGTCTCGACTCTAGACTTCAAGACGAGACGATAGCGAGAGTTCTCTCGAATTCTCGTGAAGCTCTACTCGTGGGTGAAATGGGACCAGGAGTGGAGTGACTTTGGGTTAGAGACTGAGTAGCAGGTATTCTTGAGTATACGGGACATTTCGTATTCGAAAAGGGAATGAATTCTTTTATAATTTTTATGACGGTTCTCTGCAGTAGCAAAACGATTACGAGGATCATACCTCTGATGACAAAGAAAAGTATCCATAAAATCGACCAATTAAACGTTATTCCTCCCTTGAAAGTCAATGTTTTATTTATCTATCGGCAAACAGTTTCAATGGTGAATTTATGCAGGGTGTCCTCGTATTCGAAATCCATTTTTGTATTTTTGGATTCCAAAAAAAAAAAAAAAAATGGAGTCGAAAATGATAACAAAATTTTTATGCCAAGTCGATAATTACCAAGTTAGTAACAATAAAGAATAACAAATCAGAAGCACGCGTTAGATATCTGAAAGTGTGTGTGTGTGTGTGTCAACAAGTTCAGGTCGCATTATTTATAATTCGTTTACTTTTGCAGTAGGTTGTGAGTGACTGATGCAGCTTCACACTTTAGCGATATACAAAAATTGGAAAAAATATCTTTTCCTAAAACGTTCGATTCTGTAACAGTACAAAAGGGGTTGGGATATTTGAACTCTGCAGAATTATCTTGAATTCTAGTAGAATTCTCTAGAAATCGGAAAATTTCCCTCAAAATCAGTAAAAGGCTCGTGGATACTGCTGAATACTGTTGAAGTCTCTCAAGTTCTGGAAATTTTTCATAAATCTATAGAAGTGTTTAGAATTCTTGTGAAATTCCCTAGAATTTTTTTGAAATTGTCTATAAAAATGTGAAATTCTCTTGAAATATTCGGGAGGCTCGTGAATACTACTGAATTTTGTAGTATCTGTGGAATCCCCGTGAACTTTTGTGCAACTCTCTAGAAATCTGCAAAATTCTCTTGGATTCTTGTATAATTCTCTAGAAATGTGTGAACTACTCGTAAATTCTCCAGAATTCTCTAGGAATGTATTTAATTCTCTTGAATAATGGAGAAGACTCGTAAATACCTTCCATTTCTGTAGAAGTCCCTTCAGTTACAGAGAATTTTCTACAAACCTGTGGGATTCCCGTGAACCGTTTGGAACCGTAAAAGGCTCATAAATTCTGTTTAATTATGTAGGAATCTGGAATTCTGGAGAATCGTCCTGAAATATGTAGAATTTTTCTTATTCTTCTGCAATACATTACTTACAGATTTTAGACTGATTCTCCAGAATTCAAGACTCCTAGAGAATTGAATAGTATTCAGAAGCCTTCTACAAAATTAAGGAGAATTCCATGAACAACTAAGGAATTCTAGGGGATGTGCGAGAATTTGACATACTTTCAGAGAATTCTGCAAGAATTTACGAGAATTTCTCAGATTTCTGAAGACTTGCACAAGAGTTCACAGGAATTGCACAGATTTTCAAAAAATACTCTGAAATTGAAAGGAATTATACAGAAATGAACAGTATTTACAAGTCCTCTACAGAAATCGACAGATTTTCAAAGAATTCTAGAAAATTCATGAATATTTTACATATTTCTAGAGAATTCTACAAGGGTTAAAGGAAATCCCACGGATGATCGGAGAATTCTATGACACTGAATGGACATAAATAGAATTTAAAAGTATTCAAGAGTCATCTACAGAATTTAGGAGAATCCCTTAAATTACAAGGGAATCCTAGGAAACTCACGAGCATTTGACATACATTCAGAAAATTCTGCAAGAATTTGCAGGAATTTCACAGATTTCTGGAGACTTCCATAATATAGTTCACGGGGATTCCTCGAATTCGACAGATTCCACAGATAATACACAATTCAACAGTATTCACAGATTTCTAGAGAATTCCACGAGAATTCTAAATAATTTTACAGATTTTCGGAAAACTTTCAGAACTTGAGAGATTTCTACAGAATTCAGCAGTGGACATGAGCTTTTTACAGATTTTGAGAGAATTTTTCAGGTTTCTAGAGAATTCTACAAGAATTCAAGATAATTCTACAGAATTTAAATATCCCGATCCCTTTGTACTGTAAAAGAATCGAACGTTTTAGGAAAAGATATTTTTTCGGATATCTAACTCTCGGATATCTAACGCGTGCTTCTGTTCGGTTATTCTTTTATGTAAATAACTTGATAATTATTAACTTGGCAAAAAATTTTTATTATTTTCGTCTCCATTTTTTTTGTTTGGAATCCAAAAATACAAAAATGTATTTTGAATACCAAGACACTTTGTATGATTGACTTGCGGAAATCTTTGAATTAAATATTCGAATGTGTGAAGACAATTCAAAGTATCATGATAAAAGAAAACAATAATTTATAAATATCCAACCTGTATTCAAATAAAGCACCCTGTTGAGTGATGGAGTCGCAAAAAATACATGAAATTGACGTTTTCTCTTGAAATTTTGTATATTTGATAATTATGTTCTCATTTTGAAGTTCAAATAAAAAATCATCACTACATTTGATGTATATGTGGTCCTATGTTCGGACTGCAACTGCGATTGCTTGGCTTAGCCTGGGCATACTTGTTCTTTTATCATCCAGATTCAGGGCAAAGTTCAGAATAAAAAAAATATGGAAATATGAATAAATCTCATTGATAAATGGACTTGATTGAATAGATGAGAGAACAATTGATGCGTTAGAGTGGGAGGCGGTAACAGAGTAGATGACGGAACAAAGTAGGGCCCTTGGGCTATCATTCCGTGAGTAAACTGTCGCCAGGAAAATTCCTAAGAACCTGACTAAAGAAGAGGATGAAAGATTGCTAATAGAAGACAATGGAGAAAATTAAGATGATGAGGGGGAAAGAGAGAAGACGAAGAAACGAGATGAGTAAAGATGTGCCAATTCAGTCAGTCCATGGTGACGGAGGTAAAAGGTTTGACTCCCACGAAAGCTGTACAAAAGGTCAGTACATATTAATATGTGTAAAACATTATCAAGGAACATTGTTGAGTGAAGAGTATGCTTCCACTAAATCGGAGAAAATTCGTAAGTCTTATAGCAACTACAAAAAAGATGTGTGCTGAATCCATAAACAGCATGGCGGAAATGAGACCAGGGCAACGAAAGGCAATGAATTATTATTATGCTACTAAGAGTTAGTATAGAGATTATGATGAGACGAGTGGAAAAAATCTACCTGCTGTGCGGGCACATTCTCATGGCACGCGGATCGCTTCGCTCGCAAGTTTGAGCGCGCCTAGGGTGCGCGTCATTTGGATCTTGCGCTTCGCGCACAATCATGTATTTACCTTGCACTATGCATTCGGCTACTTACGTCCTCGATTCAGTTCACAGTGCAATGCATACACAGAGTTGCAAATATTGAAAACTTGTTGAAAACCACTGCTTCTTTGAAGATTGTTGAATTTTTACATTCTCATCATTTAAATTATTTTTTATGCAGATTTTTACAAAATTAATTTTACATAAAGCTCTACTGGTCTTGAGGAACACATTCTCATTAAAATACTCGCCACCGATCTGTACCGCGCGCTTAGTTAGATACATTTATCACTCCATGTATACCCTTTCCGGGTTTTTACATATGTATATTCCCCCCTCCCACAACAGATCGTCAGACATTGAACCCTCTAACTCAAATCCCTTTCCTAAATCCCCAATATCCCCAACTCTCATAATAAGCCTCCAAGCAATGCCTGGCGTACTCAATCCTGGGGGATTTTTATTCTTTGAAACCCCTACCGTCTGCAGCCGGATTTTTGAAATTCAAAACGCTCGCATTCGCCTAAACATTTGGTCAGAGGAGAGGAAAACTGCAGAAAACCTAAACTCCTGAGCGTAGTCAATTATCGACAGACGAGTTTAGATGTAGGCATTCGATAGCATCGAATACCTACACCGATCCTCGGCGTCAAATCTCCCGCTCGACAGTAATTAAACATGGTGAAAACACGGCTAAGCGAGAATCCCGAACAGTCACCCACCCCAGCGCTAACCGCGCCCGTTCATGCTTGACATTCGAGATCCCGCCCAAGTAGAAAGTTACCACGCAGCTACTGCCGTCGGTTACATCGCTCTTAGTTTGGCTAGCAAATTAAATTTTTCATTGTTTAGAACGCGTTGTCACGAATAGAACAGAAAATATACGTCGTACTGGAAAATAATCTATTCCATAATCTTGTCTCTTATTGTTTGAATGGAAAATGGGATTTTTTTTGTAAGTGCGTTATCGTGATTAGAACAAAAACTATTTGCATATTTTGACCAGAAATGTGCATTTTTTATTTTTCAAGAAGCTATTTCAATGGATGAAACCAGAACCATTGGTGAAAATGGCTGTCTAACGAACTCGTACTTTCTTTTGCGGCCTTAAAAAAGTGTTCCACAGCACAATCCAATATGATCATTCTTTCGGAAGTTATCGAGTCTAAAGATTACAGACACAGACAGACAAACACCTACGTAAGAACCGTTTTTTTCTGACTTAGGGGGTTCCAAAACGTGAAGATTTCATTAAATCCGCGTAAGTCATTTTTCGCATAAAACCAATACCTTCTCATTCAGAATGAGAATGTAAAAATATGAATTCATCTCCTAAAAAAAAAACAATGATTAAATTATAGTTTCAAGTCTAGTAAAGAGGGCTACAGAAATTTGGAATAGGTACAAAAATGCTTGTAAAAAAATCCTTAGAGTGTTTCAAATTGAATGGAGGAATTGCTCAAATTTAAGATTATGAGTGGAGATCTGGAAACGACGCGGGATTTTAATTCTGCTATCATCCTCAGGTTCTTTTCTGTTCTGTTGTTATGCGTAAAGGGTACGTTCGTTGGCATTCAATGTGATTTGAGGATAATTGTGAGAAAGATTATAAATGTATATAATGAAAGCATGTTCTCTTACTGTTTACGCGCCTAGCATAAATGCTCAAATTTAAATCCTCTTATTCTATATGCATATTTACTACACTAGGATGATTTGTTCATGTAAGTGATTAAGTGGTGATAACATCACCTCCCTCTTCAAGCTACCGATTTCAATCGTCCTGCTTAGTAGCTTTCGTACCGAATCTCTCAAACGAAACGCATCAATATTGTTAAGACTCTGTGAACCCGTGTTTACCTGAATATTCATAAGCACTTATAAATCAGTTTGCATTATGAATAAAACAATCTATTTATATTGAAATTTTTGAGTGTCAGTGCCGTTTTTCTGAGATAAACCTTCACGGCTATAAGAGCTATCTTTTTAAATACAGTCCACTGAGAATAATAACTCCAGAATTTCAACTTCTAACCTTTATGGTTGTGTGCAAGTGAATTGCTTCTGAACATTTTGGTTCAGCGAGCCAGATTCATTCTTCGATAGTTTTGTGCATATCTCTCTCCTACTCTTACAGTAACTCTTGAGTATCGTGCGTGTGTTGTTCTCTCGCTCATTTGTCTCATGATGGAGAGACTGTGTGTTCTTATCACATACGCACACACACACACATAGGTAACTGTAATGATAAGTTATACCTAGAGTGGTGAGTCAACGTACATTGACATTGAACTAGTGTCTGTGAATTAAATTCAAAATAACTCACTCATCATGGCAACGATTAGGACATTATTAAACACACAACGCGACACGATTGGCTCTATCAATCGCACAATTCCAAAGTCCACCAAAATTGGTGAAGATGACGTGACAGCTGCAGTAACGCAAAGCAGAATTGACATTTTAAAAGAACGTTGGGCAACAGCCGTCAGTCTACACAGTCATATCAACGCAGCTGTTATCTCCAATGAACGAGAAACGGAAGAATATTTCACCCAAGGTGAATTTAAGGATGCGACCGATAAATACGTCGAGGCAATGGATTACCTCAGCAATTGGAAAGCGAAATTTGCCTCTGAAACTCAAATGGGTAATTCAACATTTCTCGAACTATCTCACAATCCATTTCAACAAGGTAACTCTACGAATATAAAATAACTGCAAATAAATTGACCAAAGTTTTCGGGAAATTATGTAGAGTGGCCAAGCTTTCGAGATTTATTCAAATCTCTTGTTGACGATTCGAGTAGATTATCCAATGTTCAGAAACTTCATTATCTCATGTCAAGTCTCGAAGGTGAAGCAGCTGAAATGTTTATTTCGCTCAGTATTACTGATTCTAATTACACATAAGCGTAGAATTCACTGAATTCTCAATATGAAGATAAGCATTTAATTGTCAATAAAGTTTTAGATGATTTATTTTCAATTCCTGTCGTTAGTCCAGAGTCAAGTTCAGAATTAAAACGTGTTTATAATAAACATAGAGCTACTGTCGATTCACTTGACAGTTTAGCTGCGGCTGAACTCCAACGCGATTAGTTGCTTATACACTATATTGTAAATCGCCTTGATAAACGAACTAGGAAATCATGGGGATTATCTTTGAGAGATGATAATGAATATCCTAAACTTAGTGAATTTGAAGCTTTTTTGAAAAAACGAATTCACGCTTTGGAGGCTATAAGCCCTCAGAAACAAGATTGCAGTTCTCAACGAAATAATAAAAACATAAAATCACATCATACAAATTCTCAAATTGATTCAAATTTCAATAATTCAATTGAAACTTTTGTTCTTTGTAAAGCTCAACACACACTCGCAAAATTTCGCAGTTTCAAACTAAGACCACTTGCGTTATGATACATTGAAAGCAAATAATTTGTGTTATAATTGTACTAGACCTGGTCATAGACCACCTAAATGTCCTAGCAAATATCGATGCAACAAATGTAATAGACCGCATCATTCCTTGTTGCATCATAGTTCTAATTTAAAAACTGAGAACAATAACAATCAGTCAGATTTAAATTCCCAAAGTGTAAGAGAAACAATACTGACACATAGGATAAGCATTAGAAGGAACCTTGTGATGAAGTAGAAATAGAATGAAAAGAGGATAAGATAGAAAAAGTAGATTTTTCGACAAATTGCAAAAAACTCTAGGTCAGAAATAAAATTCTCGGGGTTGTCCCGGTTTTCTCCCGGTCAAATAAAACTCCTGGGGTTTTCCCGGTTTTCCGGTCCGCTAGACACCCTGATCATAACTTTTTTTTAAAGTCAAATGAATTCATATAATTTTGCATGTCATTTAGCTTCAAGAGCTTGTAACAAAATACGTCAAGTCTAATTTTTTATGTTTTATGTTTACAAGTATATGCGAAAAATTGTTCCTTTTTTTATGTATATCCAACAGGTGGAACTTTTTGCAAGAAAGTGGAAATTCGTAACTTTTACATATACTGAAAAGAAGCAAAAATCCGTTACTTGTACGTGTACATTAAAGTTGAAAAATCCCAGTTTTTTTATACAGTTTCCCTGATAAATCCCGGTTTTTCCATCACGAATTGCATTCCCTGAGAATCCCAGGTTTTCCCGGTTTTCCAGGTGAGGTCGACACCCTGAGAGTATTTGTATACCATCCAAAAAGAAGCAAAGCTTCAATAAATTCTAACTAATGTACGCAAAGCACCATTGTCTAACAAAATGAGCTTTGGCTATTTTACGCAAGTCTGAATACAACAGTGCATAATTTGTTTTCTGCCAACACTTTATCTCTTGTTTCATTATCAAAATATTTCTTGTGAATGATAAATTGATTGTAAAACTAGTTTCAGTTAAAGAAGAAGAATTTCTGTACAATTTTTGTGATTTAAAATTGATAAATTCGTACAGTTTCATGCATGGGATTCAAAGTATGTATTCATAGTACGCAAAAGCAGTTGACTGACGATTATCAGAAAATTAGAAGTTTCTCCCAGCAATTTCTCAAATATTGAAACATACCATGTATAAGGAATTGTTTAATATCGTATTTGTTATGGTTGTAATCTCTTCAAGGTGAAATTCTCATATTTATCAAAAATAAACATTTTTTTACGGAAGGCAAATATTAGAATACCTTAATTTTCCAAAAACAAAAAATAGACATTTAATTCTTTCTTACTACATATAAAATCGGAAAAGCGTCTGTCACACTGACACCTATTTATTGAAAATCGATTTTCTCGGGAGTGATTACCTTTTTACGATAGAACTTTTTCTCCGTACTCATAAATCAAAAATCTCAGAGGATTGGCATTTGAAATCAGATAAAAATTTCAATATTCTTTACCATTTCAAGACGCTTTCTCGAACCCATCAAATTGTAGAGTTTGGCCCAGACCAAGGAAAAGAATCGGACTTTTCTCTATCTGAACGCACTGGAAAACGAAAATTTTCTAGAAAATGGTTTACAAGAAAATTAGCTAACGCACAATCTTTCGACAGAAGTTGGTTGATCTATAGCAGAAAAAGAGGAGCGTTATTTTGTTCCGCTTGTACTCTGTTCAGTTTAACCCTATTAAGAAATCCCAGTGTATCGTCACTTGCCAATCCAGAACAAGGTTTTAACGACTGGCGACATTTGAATCCAAGGATCCCTGAAAATGAGAACTCGCTTTTACAATCTTAAAAATTTTACAATCTTTAAAATCTAAAATCTTCCATTGACTCGTCTCTTCAAATTGCAATAGATCAAGAAAAAGAAAGATGGGAGCAAATTCTACCGATATATATTAGTGTAACTCTTTTTTGTGCTTAGAACAATTAAGCTCTAAGGGGAAGGGTGGCGTGACTTATTTCTCTCCATTGATCCAAAACGAAGTCATTGAGTTAATGGCAGCTGCCGTTAGGAAACAAATTCTTGACGAAGTGAAGTTCGCCAAATATTATTCCAGTTTTCGACTGTACTCCAGGTTTTTCTCATCAAGAATAGATGTTTATGATGCCCACGTTTCGTCCCATATGATAACGTTTTTTGGTATAGTTCAAAGACTGTTTACTTTTTTTCCTGGTTCAACAATTCGTTTTGAAATTCGTTTTAGCTTCTGATAAATACAATGCAGATACCATTGCAACAGCCAGAAGCTTTATTGGCTAATATAGATTTTGAGTTCGTGTGCACTTTGACTGTTTCGGCTCGAACTATAACTATAATTGACAGAGTGAAACGATGCTTACAACACGAAAATGTCCCGGTAGATAGAGCATTCAAAATTCAAAACATCCGAAATGGAAAAATTTGAGAAAAAATTCTTTAATGTTGCCAAAAATTTTGCATCAAAAATAGCAATTGAAAATGTTTTTACTCAAAAGAGGAGACGGCCTGTGAAAAAACAAGACATGGACGAAAGTTTGGACGCAGGTTACAACATAAGACCAGAACAAAAATTCCAAAATAAATTGTTCGAAGTAATCAACACTTTAATAACACATTTCAAATAGAGATTTGAGAAGCTATCAAGTATAAAAACGATTTAAATCAGGCAGAATTTATTAAAGAATTGGGAACGGTGAAATTTCAAGCAGATACACTTTCCCCTGATTCAGAATCAACAGCTTGGCTGGACTTACCTCAGGCCCTTCATGAATATGCCTGGGCAGAAACTTGCCCAAACGTTGACATAGCGTTGAGAATTTTTCTCACATTATCCGTGACTGTAGCTTCTTGCGAATGAAGTTTCAACAAACTGAAACTGATCAAGACATACTTATGATCGTGTATGAGGCAGTCGAGACTAAGCAGTTAAGGCATCTTGTCAATAGAAAACAGAGCTGCAAGACAACTTAATCACGATTATATCATTGATACTTCTGCGTCACAGAAGGCATTTAAAGTTACGATTTTAATATATTATAAATTCCCTTTTCTACAATTTATTTCTGAACGTTTCAATTCATTCAGAGTGTTTCAATACATTTTCTAAGAAAACTTCCTCACTTGTATGCCTAATGTGTCAGTTTGGAAAAATAGAAAACTTTGGAATATTGTAGAGTGTACTTATTTGGTGAGTATCCAATGAACTAATCTAGGCCTTAAGGTCATGCTTTCGTGATCGCGAACATTTTTTTATGCCCCAACATTTTTTCGAGAATTGTTAAAATGCAGTTTTTGTGTTCTAATTTTTTTGTTCAGATATTCCCGCGAGATATCAATGACCGTTCAGCCTAGGGAAGAGGGGCGCGAAATTATAATTTGGCCGCGGGCGCAAAAAAGGCTCGTTACGGCTCTGCCTGTTATGAACCACTATCATATATGAACCCTCAATATAAAGCGGTGCGTCAAGGGTAGCCGATTAGATTAGTAAAAAAAATCGATCCTTGAATCAACTCGAACTCGTCAGATTGACACAATGTAAGTTAATTACTTGCAGAAAAGTGCACATCTCAATATTCTGACGATTTGACCCTGACATAAGAAAATAAGCGAGGCACTAGTTTGCAAAAATAACGTCACCTGGAAATATTCAAGCGCAGTTCAATTTTTTTTCATTTTGAAGCAAATCATGTAAGAATTACGGATATAATACAATCTGCTGGTTTCTGCACGATGGAAAAGTTAAAATGATCAATAACGTGAGGTACATGCAGGTGCTGAGAACTATGTATTTCCCAGTTCGCGCCTCTCTCCCCTTCTCACTCTTTATATTTCTCACTCTCTCGCACTACCCCCACGCTACTTTCTGCGGCCATAATGCCATTTTAGCTGATCACATAAACTTTGAAACTATCGGAACGAGATTTTTCTGTAAAATTGTCTGATTTGAGGTCAGCATAGCAAGGACATCAAGCTGAACCACCTGCATATAAATCTGACGAGCTTGAGTATTTTAAGGTCACCATTTTTTTATTACATTTTCAAAAATCGGCCTGGATTCTGGTCGCGTCCTCTTGGATATCTGATAAGCTCGAATACATTTTTTTTTTCACTTTCTACGCCGTCATGCAGCCACCCCCATCTTGCAAGCCGACAGATTAATATTCCTTCTTAATCAGAAGCACGTAGGGCGTATACGAAATTAATGTCTGACGCACTCTAGTATTTCTTTGTTACAAATTTTTTCAACATTTTTGAAAATTTGGATACTTACCCCCGCAGTGAAAGGGCGTATATCATATAAACTTTGTTTCTTTCAAGTATCTAATCTTCACAATCCAATAGGTTCCCGAAACGCGTAAATGTCTTCCCATTTAGCCTCTTAGGCTCCCCTGCTATAATTAAGACGCACCAATTTTCCCATTGTTTCGTTTCGTTTGTCGAAAGCGAGTTTTTCAGAATTGATTTCAGTTCGCATAATAGCTTCGTGCAACGAAACAAGCTCGATACATGATGTATTCATTTTAGACATGCTGTTCTGAGAAATATTCTACCAAGATACTAGCAATGCTAAGCTAGAAATAGACATAAAAATCTAAATTTGAAGAATAAATATTCAGCTAGTTTGTGAATATTGAAATAATTGTAATCCTTTGGCGAGCAGGCACCCGTAAAGGTAACAAAAATATTGTACATATGCTGTCAAAAACATAAATACAAGAAAAATGTTGAAGCAACCTTACGTGTTTACATATAATAAAATAACCATCCTTGCGTAATATGCAGAATTGATAGTTGGAGACTTCGTTGAGCGCGAAGTCGAACACTTGTAAGAGTTGCTTGCAGTATGTCTTCGTTGAGAAGGCGAGGTTCCCTCGTTTTAATCCTGCTTGTTGTTCACGAAGACTGAGAAAGACAGCTAGAAACAGCTGATAGGACTGGAGACTGGTAGCAGCAAAGTTAAATATTTGGTCCAGTGACAAATATAGTGAGAACCTTATTTGGTTACGTCCTCTTGAGTGCTATCGAGATCGTACCAGCTGATTAGGATTCACCACAGAGTTTGAGACTGAGCACTGTTAAGTTTCTGTTTGTGTACGTGTGACGTCATACACACATACAACATTAACTCTTATTACACATTGTCTCACTGTGAATATCCTTTACCACTCACTTTCGAGCACATTATCACTGTTCAAATTTTCGTTTTTAATCCATTAAATCACTGAAATCCAACGATTTGCTGAGATTGTGATAAAAATTCAATGCACTGAAAATCCAAGTCCTTACTGAGCTACTGAACACCGCGTGCCGCGTTTGAATGTAACAGCTGTCGACGCCATAATGACTATTTCGACAGTTTTCCATTTGAACTTCACGAACCCGTTTTTAAAGCCTGATTTTCCTAGTTTCCAGGAATAGTTTTTTCTTTACACTCCCGAATCCGGCTTGGAGGACCAAAAAATGTTGATAACTGAGCTTACGTTTATCAGAAATAATTATTTTCACAGCTCAGAAACATGCTCGGATTTTGTGAGGGAAAAATATAAAGGCAAGAGAGACATTAAAATCAAGAACTGAGAATTTGTCGAGAAGATATAAAAAGATAACTTATATCTTTCATCACGGGTTACAAAAAGGTTCACAATTAAATATCTACAAAGGTGGCAACTATTCCCGTGTACAGTTTCGCACGACTTACGCGATGCTCGTTTAGGCGTAGACTGACTCATTGGCATTCAAGCCGTTTACTCACAGATACCTATAATACACTTACGAATAATAACATGATAGAAATCAAATACATTCTCAATTCACTTCTCGCTCATATTCCAAACAACTAGCACTATCGATTGCGTGCTTTGTCTCTTGTGGAAAAGAACGAAAGTTTTTCAATGCAAGAAAATGTTCAATTATTGTTCTTGAATTATTGGTTAAACTTCTAAACGAAAAAGAATAATATACTGTGAAAAATAGTTCAATCTACAAATTGACAAGCTGAATTTCCGAACAAAAAGTTTGTTTTTATTTTTTGTACCATTCAGCCATAATTCATCACGGGGTAAGAGTTACTCGTAAAGAGTCATGATGGGTTGTGTTGAATACACAGGAGAACAACAAGCCCCCGCCAACATGCCAACAGCACGCGGTATTCTCGAACGATCACTCGTTCAAGTACTAACTGCGCTCGACGCTGCTTAACTTCATTGGTCGGACAGGAACTGGTTTCTCGAACGTGTCGTGGTCATTGGCCATACTTAAAAAGAAAAATCTGCACATTCTTATCACGCAGCTACGCTCGTGGTTTGCTCTACTCGCGAGTTCGAGCGCGCCTGAAGCGCGCGTCTGCTGGATCTCGCACTTCACGCTCGGATTCCGTTATTTATCATTTATTCTAATAATTATACAAATTTGAAAGTAAATTTAGCAAAACAATCACTTTGAGATCCGATACACCACAAGTCATGTCAAGAAATAGTGGGAGAACAATATGAAGGTCTTCCAAAAAGCCATAATTCATCGCCTAAATATTTTTGTATGCCTAGCGTTGTTAGATTCAAAATCGTATTTCTTTTGGTCATATTTCTTTAATCAGAAATTTTTGTATGCTTTGCGTCATTAAGTTAAAAATTGTACTCTACATTTATTCCATACAACTTTTTATGGTTAAAGCCAAAGTCACACGTCGCGTCGGATCAAGAAATAGATCAGGGAAAATTCGTAGGTCTGTTGAAGAACTACAATTTATCTCCTCGACGTTTTTGCGTATATTACGATGTTTGGCGTCAAATAAAAAAAAAATTTTTTCCAAAGCATTTTCGATGGGTAAAATCGACGGTCAAGCAAGTCTAGTTCGCGAACTCAACCATTTTTTTTAAAACCTCAACAATTTTAGTCGATTCTCTCTTAAGTTTCGACCTTTGAATTCTGTAGAAAGTAGTTTCCGGGTTTGAAGGTCCAAGAAATAAATAAAACGATTTTAAGTATCAAAAACTGGCGACGTTTCGGACTGGGTGTAGTCCCTTTTCAAGCCCGATTTGGAAGTTCAGCGAGTGGACGTTCAAGAATACGGTAAGAATGCACCACTTATCTAGTTTATCATTCATGTGATGGAGAAGGTACAGTTATTCAAAACTGTGTATCATCATATCTTTGGTCGGAAATATGGTGATGCATATTTGATTTTGATTTTCTTTATGAAAGTGTGAGCTGACATTGAAAATCAAAAATCAAGTAGGTGAACGATTTCGAGAAAAGCTGCGTCCATCACATCGCGCTACTGAGGACGATGCGTGCATCTTGGTAGGGCTAGAAGCAGGAGTCTGTAATCGAAGTTGGGTGCGCAGAGGAAAGCTGAAGCATGGCGTACTGGCCTTACCCCCATTTCCCTTAAGTAATGCGATAAGCGGTTCTGGGGAAATTGGTTGTCAGGAAGAAGGAGTTAAACGTTTAGTGGGTAGGTGCCGCTCGGCAAGTCCCACACTCACCTTCGTCTCTTGAGGACTATGCGTCCACCAGTGCGCTTTACGTCTATGTACACTTTGTGTACAATTATGTGAAAAGCGCATATCGGACGCCTGGTCGCCAAGGCACGAATGTGGTTAGTGCATGAGCATTTTCCCGTTTTTTAATCCTTAAGAAAAAAAAAACTCCATACAGTAGCAAACTCATCACAAGCGAGTCAAACAGCTTCATACTCTTTTCAAAATCGTCTGCAAACAACTTTTTTCCCAATCCTCAGACCTGCCTTATCACTACATTAACCAATTCTTGCCTGGACACATCTTCATTGTTCCTATGTGCCAGATCTGGTCCAGATTCTTCGTTCCGTAGACCATCCAGCTCCATTCTGTGCTCTTCCAACTGTCACGCTAACAAATCGCGCTGACGTCTAGCAACTTCTTAATTTCGTTCACGTTCTCTTGCTTCAGCTTGCTTTTTGTCACTTTTTCATTCTTCAATCTCTCTTCTGGCTGCTTCCAGCTCTTGTGTTAAGGAATTGCATTCTGTCCTCAAAGCTTCAAATCCCTTTTCAATAATACGAGGGTCAAGATTCTCAAATCTATCGCTTGAGTCACTCACCCACATTCCGTCGAGAACTTTTTCGTACATATAAGCAATTAAATCTTCCTTCACGCCCGTCGCATCCTCGTTCATCTTTTCCAAAATTTTCCTGAGCTCATTCGCAGTATAATCCTGCAGGCATTTTCCCGGAGCCATATTGACCGTACAGTTTCAACGAAATGTATACTTAGGAGGGACTTTCACAGAGCTTGAACCACCAAAACACTGTTCAATAGAGAGCCACAATCTTAACACTAGTTCTTATTCACGTGCACAAAACCGGAACACTCAAATTGATAAAAAGTCTGAAAGGCATTACTTGCCCTTTGTTCTCAATTTTCCGGTAGCCGAGATTCCACATTCGCAACGTGGCACGTTTAATCGCGTTCGATCTGATTTTTCAGTCAGACCCCACTTGTGATCTTTGAGATAGGATGGTTGGGTTGAGGCGCAAACGACTTCAGGATACAGGATTCCGAATCGAGCTGCACTTGGCAACGAATTAAGAATGAAAAGAACTTTATTTGATAAAGAAGAATAAAAAGTGGTATTCGCTTTCGCGGTTAGCAAGACTCTGACCCTCTCTCGCATTCTATCTCGTCCGATAATGATCGACAATGTTCGGGTTGATTGCCGAATCCCCCACGGCACACACAAACATATCCTTTTCTTTAATCATCTGAACAAGCAGTTCCGGATCAAGGTATAATAATAAATATGATATACATTTAATACATCAGAGTTGAAGATAATATAGGAAAGTTCCTATTTTAGACAAACAATCGAGTGCGAAGCACAAGACATGCGATGAGAATGTATTCTTTAAGGCCGGAAAAGCTTCAACAGCAAATATTTCACTATCATTAAATTGCAGCAGGCAACGCTTTGTTTTTATATTTTTAAAGATCTATACACAAAAATTGAGAAGTGTAGACTGAGCGCGTAGGGCGAGGCAAATACCTTACCGAGCGCAAGATTCGACAAACGCGCGCTCAAACAGTGAATTCAGAGTTCACTGTATTCCCAAAGGATTAACATTTTCTTCGTAACTTTCCCATATTCCTTTACACAATCAACCACTAACTCGCTGGGAGGAAAGACCTAATAATCAAGGTGTGTTCCGAATCACCCGGAACAAACTATTTCCTAGATGTACCAGCACCACAACCTCTTCAAAGGAGGATTCTCCCTTGCTAGGCTAGTGTTCACCGCATGAGCCCGAGGCTCTGCCATAGTGCGAGGCAAGAATCAAACCTACCAGTAGAAGGATAGATACACTACCGTCAGAGAGTTTGAGTACATTTCATTCGATCTTTTGAAAAACTACACTCCACTTTGAAGGCGTATTTCTGTACATAAACTGAATCTACAACTTACAAGCAGAATAACTCGATAGACTAGAAAACAAGCGTCGAACCTACTTAAGATGAAAGTATTCTGATGAACGAGTTAAAGAATATTAGGCTTCAAAGTCCAAATCGTCCCCCAGCAAAATTATCATTTTCAAATCTTTAGTTCAGCTCTTCGCTTAATGTAGAAAAGTGTTCCTATCAATTTGAAGATATAAGAGTAAGATTACCAGAAAGCTTTATATTCAAACTCTCAAATACTTATTATCTGTCTGTTGGAAAGCTTGAAGGTTCATCCGCACATTGTGGAATGCATAGAGAGATTGGTGCCCCTTTGGAGAACTAGATTTACTGTATCATTTAGGGAACATGATGTAAAAACTTACTTAGTTACCTTCCTAAGGGGCGTTTTTCAGGGTGACACCATGAGTCCTGTGGAAATTGTCATTAGTGAATTCCCGATTCAGCCCACTGGCTTCGGCGTATGGGAGGTAAGTCGCGCGTTGAAGTTTACTTAACCCTTGCAATTTTCGAACTATTGAGTTCAATGCTAAAACCAGCTAAAAAAAACTTCCACATACTGTGTTCAACTGGTTCTCAACCAAAGTTTTTTGTTTGTCCAAACTTCCCTTGATGAACGAAGCGCTTCTAGATTATGTTTCACGAAATATGCAATAGCTTGGGGAATAATTTTGTACTTTTTTATTATCAAAATGGCATATTGCGGCTGTGGCAGTTGTAAGAACGTTAGGTCGTAGAACTAGGCCTACAGATGCAGTCTTTGCCCCCAGACGGAAACAAGATCCCCAATGGAAAATCAGGTTGGATATGGATGTCAGCAAAGTAAGGAGCAAATTGGGTCGACTGACCCAATATAAGAAAGGGCATAGAACCAGAAAGCTGATACATCATGTTAGTAATATCATCTACCCTCGGAAAATCGAGACACTGACACCTGCAATATTAGATGAGATAATAGATTCTCATCGGCAAAGACTTGGTGTTCTCACTGCCAGACTGTGCCGATACAATAAGAGCAGTGAGAGAAGGCAGCAGAATCGACCTTCCCAGGAAGATGAAAGGAACCACGTATATGTTGCCTAAAAAACCAGATGCTCGAAATTTATCTCAATTCCGACCACTCGTCTGTCTTCCAACGATTTATATGTGCCTCACAGCGGTCATTGCAGATAAGTTTTACCAGCACTTTGATGAGAATAATATCCTAAGCGAAGAACAAAAAGGATATTGCAAAAACTCGCGGGGCAGCAAAGATCTTGTCACCAATGACGATGTGGCCATGACGCAAGCTAGGAAATATCAGAGAAACTTACACATGGCTTACATTGACTACAAGCGAGCGTTTCCTTCGTTATCACATGACTATTTGGTTCAAGTTTTGAAAATCTTTACAATCTGCCCACGGATCATTGACCTCCTAGGTCGTGCGATGATGCTTTGGGAAACAAGAATCGAGTACTTTGATCATGGACAATCGAGGACAAATAGACTGATTCGCATTAAGTTTTTTGTTTTTGAAGTGGCAGCCATGTATGGCAATCGGCGCGTTTGCCGCGCTGCCTCGCGGCGAAAATCGGCGATACCAAAATTTGATATATATATATAGGTATATCTGTCATGATTGATTGATTCAATGTGTCCCCTTGAGGGTCTACATTTTCCTCGAACCTCTCCACTATTCCTTTACACACCCTACCACTACCTTAGTAGTAAGTAAGGGAGACCTACAGCTTAAGGTAAGTTCCGAACCACCAAGAACTTAGAGTAACCTTTTTCTCAAGAGGTACCGGCACCACGACTTTCCAGAGATGAACACTCCCTTGCTAGGGAAGTGTCCACCGCGTGGGCCGCCCAAGATCTTCCAGAGTGCAAAGCGGGAATCGAACCCACAACCAGCCGGCGTGGGTCTAAAGCGCATACCTTAGCCCCCACGATCAACTGGCCACTTCAGGTATATCTGTAATGCTGAAGGAGAATGGACTCCAATATTAACAGTCGCGACGAAGTTCTGTATGACATTCTCAGTTGTTTTGACTATTTTTTATTTATCTTTTTTTTTATTAATTCTATTATTCTCAAGCGAGATTATTGATAAAGGAGGAAGAATGGAGGGCAAATGTTTTGATGAGGCAAATGTGGGGATTGGGAAAGAGTTTGTTTGCAGATAATTTGGAAAAAATTATGGAGCTGTTTGACTCTCTTGTGATGAGCGTGCTGATGTATGGAGTAGAGGTGTGGGGGTAAAAGAGAAGTGAGGAGGTAAATAGGGTTCAGAAAAGGTTTAACAGACGGACACTGGGGTTGGACAGAAGTACACCTAGTTACATTCTGAGGTGGGAGACGGAGAGAGTGAGTTTAGGGATTCCGACGGGTAACCGGGCGTGTAAATTTGAGGAGAAATTCCTGGAAGAGAGGGGAAGTAGGTTGGTGAGAAAAGGAGAACAGGAGAGGATATGGAAAGATGGAGGATATGAGAGAAAGATTTTTTTGAAAAAATGGTCTGCATGAGGATGTAGTAAGAAGACGCCACGAGGAGTGAGTAAAAGGTGAATGAGATTGTTAAGAGGAACAGCATGGAGATAGAGAAGGCAGAAGGGGAGAAGAGGGTCAAGGTAAAATGAGAAATATGGGTAAAGTATGCCATTGGAGAGCGCGATATTCGTGTGAGAAGGGAGAGAAAGGAAGCTAGGAGATGATAGTGAGGATAAGATGTTGAAGCATTGAGGGCTCTAATAGCAGGTTGTGGCTTCCGCAGGAGAAGAGAAGGTGCAGATTGTATGGAAAGGGGCATGCAGAGGCGGAACACTGCTTGGAAGAAAGCGAGGAAGGGAGAAAAAAGCGATTGCATGGGCGAAAGGGATGTTGGGTAAGATGGTGAGTAAGAGCAGGAGGGAGAAGGGCTGGAGAGAGAAAGATGCGTAAGGATAGGAAATGGGATTAAGTTAACTGTAAATAATGTAAATGGTAGATAGAGAAGTAAATAAGTCATAGTAGATAAGCAATAGTATAACCGCGGAGGCAAGGTTCGCCAATGCGAGGCTGGCAAAATGTAGGGAGCGGTTACAGTATAAAGGTATGGATAAAGGTATCATTTTCTCTGACGAATAAATTTTTCTAAGAATATTCAAAAAAAAAAGCCGATAATCCACCTGTATTTTATAGTATCATTTTTTATGATGACCGTACGTTGCATAACGCCCTCTCAGGTGGAAGCTATTTCCGTTTAAAATGCGCAATTGCATTACCAGCACAAATACATTCATGGAATGAATTGTTCATCTCCTTACTTCCAGGATTAGTTTAATTCAAAAAAAAGTATTTTCTCGCGATTGAAATTTTTCTTGAAAAATATTGCTGCCTAGAATGCCCAAATTTCTGGCAACCAGTCATGAATATTACATAAAAACAAAATGTGGAATCATGGGGTTCAATTCCATAAACAAGCAGGAACTGCTTGGGAATTGCTCAGAACCGCACTGTTTCCACAAGAAACATAGTTTTTGTTAGAGGGAATGCTTAAAAATCAGTGCAGAAATACCTGGTATCAAGTTAAATAAATTGTTAAAGGATCATTTGCAAGAACCACTTTCTCTAAATTCAATATCAAAGGGATAATTTGTTCTAAAAAATTGCAGACCTGAACCTATAAAGTTTTTTAACTTTGTGTTCGTTCAATTTATACCAAAATATTTCTGACAATCTTATATTATAATTTTGGTCTATTAAGTCGTGGAAGGAACATTCGCAGAAAAACAAACTTTTTTGGAAAAACCATTCCCAAATGGACAATCTGACTACCGAATATAATTTTCTAAAGATCAAACGAACATTTTGTTTAATCACAGCATAAAATAATTTTTTCCTCCTGTCCTTTATAGCATGTGTATAACTTTTCATTTCAGTCTTTGACTGTAAGAGAATATATTTCTGATCTTTGGGATCTTCTCATAATCATCATTCTTAGTCATACATTCTGTTTGATGGACCGAATAAAAGCCATACCAAACTGGAGCGAGAGAAAAGGTCCACATCTAAAGACAAGATTCTTCCACATCCACCCTCACAAAATACAATAATAAAACACATCCAGAAACAAAATTTTGAATTTGCAATTTTTTATTGATATGAGGCCTGTATGTCAAGGAGTACAATTTCAGGTCTCGTATGTCCCATAGGGACTGTTGCCGAGAACATGTGATTCCATCAAATTCGGCACCCGTTCCCTCCCTTTTAACGTTTGGCAGAACATGGTCGCAACCAACACCATAAGAGCGACTGAGATAGTAGTACAGCTCTCCTAGAACCACAATGTGCTCAAAATACGGCTACGGTATGCCAAGGTGAAAATCAAACCACCCTGACACGCGAAAATGAAACTCTCCGCGCATGAATCGAGTCCAGATGATTTAAGAAGAGCAAACGTTGACTCACTTGACAAGGATTGATCTTTTACAATTTTGTAAAAGTTTCCGTGCATCACCTTGTTTTCATGTTGTTTCAGGAAGTTTTTGGCCTCCACTTCCTTAAACCTGTGCTTTTCGAAGTAAGCAATCTTGATGGAGTGATGCACTGTCCTCACCTCTGGTGTTAAGATCAAAGCCGTGTCTCGGCCACCTGCTTTGCGGCTTTGTGAAGTAAAGCTTCGTTTTCAATCATTTCTCGATTCCTGACGATTTCCAGTGGATGATATCTTCCGTTTGTGAAAATGTAGGCCGTACCCAGAATGATCCGGTTATAAGGGCATTATAGATTGAAGAGTTCGCGCTCGCTTTCGCGGCGTGCGATGTATTAGCGCGAAACGGACGAGTTGATATGCAAGCTTTTCTTCGTATTATTCATATGAGAATTGGAACGAAGAAATCGCCTTGAGCACCAAAAAATCATTTACTGGTGTTTCATTCATTCGAACTAAAGAAGATTTGCTTTATCGCTTACGAAAATCGCGTAGCGCGATTTCTCCGTGCCGCGTCACACATGCATAATTTCAAGGCAAAAATTTATACTTGACCCTCTCGCGCCCTTATGGCTGATATGAATTTGACCATACGGTATGCATAACTATAAATTTCAAATCGAAAAAGAGACCTATATCAAGTATTGTATCAATGGAATATCGTTCAATGCCATTTGGGGAAACATAACTACGAAAATATGTGCCTTCCCCTCCTCTTTTTCTCTCTTCCCAATTAAAGTACTATATCTTACACACATATTTGAATTGACCAATCCATAAAGAAAGCTGAATCAAATTTGCATGGTTGAACCCTCCATCTCCCTGCGTGAGCCTTCTTGCTTTCATTGCCTGTCGTTTTCCAACTTATGAGTCAATACTTGTTTTATAGCTAGTCCTGAACAGTTAAACTTTTCTGTATATGAGCGTAAATGAACAATGTTAAGCTAGGCTGGTGAAAGAGGTTTAGAAAAAAGAACCGGAAAAGAAACGATAGATCAAGTTCCACAAGAGGGCAAAGTTTATAAATAGATAGACTATCTCTAACTTGAAAGAGACAGACTAGTGATAGCGTGAATTAACAATGGACTGCTGGAATGAAAGGGAAATGACTCAGAGACATAAGTGGAAGTTCACATTTATTACATGGGCTGGAAACGAACAAGTGGAGGTGAGATATTTGAAGATGGAAGAAAATTAAAACTGAAATTTCGAAAAAGTGAACAAACTGTGTTCATGTGGAAAAGTGCAGAAATATTTTGCACATAAATAAGGTTAAGCTGAGATAGAAAAAAGCAGATTCAGAAAGATAGGGAGAGGATCAAAGTTCAGAATAGGCGATTAGTACTGACAAAGGGACAAAAATGTTAGACAAAGACGATTCAACTTTGAAAAAAAAGGACTCGAGAAAAAAATATGCATTTATTACTTTGGAAAAAATGGACTTGCATGACGTAAAAAAGAGGACATTGGGAAAACAGGCAACCTAAGTTTATTCCAAAAGATATTGAGAGAGATGAGAATCGTAAACAATCATAAACTGAGATAGAAAAGAGAAAATACAGAAATATACGTGGACGATTAACTATTTTACATACATTCATATCTTTTACACTCGAACTAAGAAATTAGGATTGTATCTCGGAAGTTTGGACTTTTGATCAGGGTGTAAATATTAATATAAGGGTGATACAAAATCAGAGAGTTCTCTATGACTTTTCACCACTATTCGATTAGAAAGGATAGGCGAAAATATTACAGAGGAACAGAGAGAAAAATATATAAAAATGGATGAGTTCAGATAGAATAAGAGAATTGAGAAAGATAGAGACAAGACGGGAATTCATATGTTCCTAAGACATCCTGCAAAGTTTTGGTAAATTTTTCGGACATTCAAAACTTCGACGTGAGATATCCCAAAAATTTTGATATGTTGTATGGAACTTTCGGACATCTCTATGAGGTCTCAAAACATTCCATGGATATCTGAATTTTCTTATTGATGTAATGTTTCAAGATGCATATACTCTGATTCGAGATGTTTTGACAATCTGACGATCAGCAAGTCGGCACAAATGTATAGCGCATGCTGTGGTGGTAATAGTAACCCAACTTTTTTAGTTGGCC